>JAQYXR010001344.1:0-35047 GCA_030545055.2 Neoaliturus tenellus | reverse complement strand
AACTATCCTTTACTAGTCTTTATTTTCATTTCCCTTCAAACTCATTCCCAAGCCAAGGTGGAACATCATACGTCGAGGGCTGCGTGGTCAAGGGGAGCTTGACCCTAGTATGCGGACTCTGGACACCAGGCGACCTCCAGTTTCAACCAGCCTTGTCCAAGCATGAGGGGCTCTGCTTGGATCGACCATCTTTCCCTAGCTACTCGTGGGACTACTACGGACACCAACCAAAATATCCCAAAACAACTTTCAGAGGCTTCACAGCCTCAAACATCTAGTTCTTCGGAACTTAAGTACCCTATCTCAGAGACTGAAGCGACCCCCCAGGTCGAGTCTCAGATGGGTGACTTGCTAACAAAATCAGAAGAGGAACACCTCTTAGACGATGATTTTCAAATGTCAAGAAAAATGAGGAAAAGGCTAAGTAGCTAAAATTAGCAGGAAAGCCACGCCTCAATGGAGCCCAAAAGAAGAGGTTCAAATGGTTGAAGAACAACGGACACTCTGAAGAAGAGGCATACGTCCTCTGCATCCAACCAATGCAGAAGGGATCAGGAAGGGACTTTGATAACAGGTAGAAAATACCTAGATCAGAAAACACCACTCCCCAATGGTTCCCACTCCCCAAACTTTTGCTCCCATGGGCTCCTTTTGCCCATGGGAGCAAAAGGACCAAGGTAGGAGAGAACTCAAAGGCAGACTCCTCTTCATGGAGAGACCAAGCCCAACCTAAAAAACTATCCACTATCCTACAAGTAAGTGACCGAAGGAGAATGGGAATTCTACACCCTAACTTCCCAGAGGTACTACTCACCAATAAGAAACAAGAGGCCATACAGGAAACCATCCTGAAGCTGATACTGGACCCAGAAAGTGAGGGTGTTCACCCTGGCTTTCACAGTATCCACAATAGACAGGGACATATGGTCCTAGTTTGCAGTGACGAAGAGACCGCCAGTTGGCTCAAGTCAAAGGAACAACAATTGGGCTCATGGGAAGGAGCGGCTCTAAGGGCAGTAGCGGCGGGAGAAATCCCGAAAACCGAAGTCCCTATGGCCTTCTTTCCAAATAGCAGCCAACACTCAACAGAAGAGATCCATACACTTATGGCTGGACTGTCCAGCCATCTCTCAGAGAAGGTTGAAATTCCTAGGAAAGACCGCATTAAGGCAAGCTGAAACAATGGAGATGGATATCAACTAGCAGTTAGGCTTCGCAAAGAGCCTTCATCCGATAGATTTATAAATAATAGGGGTGCTACAATAGGCCTTTCAGGCCGAGTTAGAGAAAGGTATCACACCTGGCCCCGCCAAAGACAAAAAAAAGGTCATCTACTTTAAATTCCACTTTAAATTTTAAATTTTACTTTAAATTCTACTTGAATCTCACCTGTCTAGGTGGGCCAGAGTCGCAAGGAGAGACTGCCGACACCTTACAAGGTAGGCAACATACGGCGCTCTGCTCTTGAAATCTTCTTTCAGAGATTCAAACAACTTTCTACACCTGCAAGCAGAAGTTTGGTAGAAGAGACATTATCTACGTGCTTTTTTTATGACGTGCAAATATTTTAATAAAAAATGTGCAGCTTAAAACAGGTTATGTTTTTTAAAGTTTTATTAATAAATAGTTGTTTTTCATTTTTCACACTTAAAATTTTAGCAGTTTTGGTCAGATAATTAGATTTAGCAAACAAACTGTTTTTTGTCCCATAATTTTTTAAAAATATTTTATTTAGTTTTTGAGAAATTTAAATTTGAAAATTTTAGATGGCCGCTATTTATAAAACGTAAAAGATAGAAGTATAATATTGTTAACAAATATAACAGTTGTACCAAATTTCAATTCCATAACTCAAATGGTTTAAAACTTATGATGGATTATTTACAAAACACATAAACTTAGACAGATGGAAATGAATCTATGTCGTATTGAAAATTGGCTGTGGTACACACCCTGGACTGTCGAAGAGTCGCACGCAGCGCAGCGTCTCATGGAGGTGAGCAATGAGTGCTCGGTCCTGCAGGTTGATAGCTTCCGCTAGCTGCAGCTGCAGAAACGCAACCAGCTCGTTCTCCCGCTGGCTCCACGCGTTCTTCTCATCATAAAATTCAAATAGTTTTATTGTCACATGACATTTTAAGGGGTGTAGCTACAAGAACTGGACACTTTATATAATAATAGAGTCAATTACTTAAGGCTAAATACATCTTTTGCTACATTTCAATAACAAAAAAAAAAAAAATGAAGACAGAGAGCTTGATGTTTAGTTATATTTACTGCAGATATTCACTGAAAAAAAAACATTGTTATATAGCAGACAATTCCTTTATTTACTTTTGAAAGATTTATAGTCAGAATGATTAAAAATTAGAATGTTATTTATATAACATCAAGTAATGCCATAGCGTCAAAGAACAAATTTGCAATTACATAGCTTATGTATATAAATATATATTTATAATGTTTTTTAAGAATAGGGAAAATTGCAAACCATTCTTCCAGGACCTAAAAATCTAAACCCTACCTTCTCTTTTTATTTTGCATAGTTAGCTTTAGTAAAAAAAAATACATACAGTCAACTCCCCATTATCCGGGGGCGGGTTAACCGGGTTGCGGATTAACCGGGGTCACAAAAAGTCAATTTAAATTTTATTTATTTTCTCAGTTTAGACATCAATACTATAATTTATCGATCTTATCATGTTGAAATTCGATGAGAACAAATCTCTTTACTAATTGTTATTTGATTTATCAATGGAAAAAAGCAATGAAAGAAAGTTATTTGGTGGCGTAATTGTGATCGTAGTCATGTGGTCAGTGAGGTACGCGTCAGAGCGATGGCGTGGTGGGATCGGGATGGGGGACAGGCGTAATGGCGGAGTGACCTTGACTGCTAGAAGCAACTGGTCGCCCGCCATATGCTATAAATAGAAACCAAGAAAGGTCCTATTTAGTTTTCAGTTCAGTGTGTAATTACCATTCTGATCCGTGTGCTGTTCAGTGACCCTAGTAATTTTGGGTTATATTATGCTTAACAACACATTTCAAAATGCATTTATTTTGCACTTCAAGAAATGTTTGATAAAGTGACATTAAAATTTTATTTGAAAGTTATAAATTTATTAGCCTTATTTAGTAATTAGCATACATTTAAAACAATTTATTCTTCTTAAATTTTTACCAATTAGACAAATGATGAACCATCACTTGTTTTTGTACGCGTGCTCTTATCTGGAATAAATTATCCCAAGCGACCCTCCCCCCCCCTCACCCAGCACCGGACCCTCTCCCCCTCGCCCAACCCACCCGTCCCGGCTGCCGATGCCAAACATTAGAACACCTGCCCTTGGTTTTTTGTCCACGTTGGACCCTTATTTATTGTGTTCCTTGTTCACTCAATTAGAAGATCTGTTTATTCATTCCAATAAGGTTTGGTCAATAAAAAATAATAAATATCGGAAACCCGCTGACTCATAATTAAAACTTGTTTATTCCGTGTTTTACTCAATTTATTGAACTCTTTGTTTTAACCGTGGTTTTGGGTTATCCGGGATCCTTCAACCAGTCATTACCCCGGATAATCGGGAGTTGACTGTATATATAAAAGATATATAAGCATAAGATAAATAAATAAATATATATATATTTCTTTTAACCAAAGCAAACTATGCAAAATAAAAAGAGAAGGTAGGGTTTAGATTTTTAGGTTCTGGAAGAATGGTTTGGAATTTTCCCTATTCTTAAAAAATGTTTTAAATCTTTTTATTAAAATTTTGAATATTAAAACGGTTTTAACAGAACATTTCCACAGTAAAATACTATACTGTATCACAGACCAAAAACAGAGCATGAACACAAAAAAAGCGCACAAAGCTGTTAAGGCTATCAGGTCATACTCGAGTGAAAGGACATCAAGATTAGGATGGTAGCATCGGCTAACACACTATGTGAATTGGATGCTCATGAAATAAACTATAAAAAAAAGTACAGTAGAACCTGGTTTAGTTACGCACCGTGGAGGCTTGTCCCAGGTCCTGCACCTGCTGCAGGTCGGCCGTGCTCAGCACGAGTCGCAGTTTCTTCTTGGCGTCACGGAACGCATACGAGGCCTCGATGTGCGCTGGGTCCATCACCAGGCGCTCGTCCTCACTCCCCTCCCTCGCCTCCCCCTCCTCCCGCTCCCGCTCCTGTCGCGCCCTGCCCGCCTTGGCCGCCGCCTCCTCACCCGCGCTCACCTTGCGCCGGTACTTGGCTAGGATGTCATCCGATGTGTCTGGCAGAAAAAAAAGTTACTGAATTTCAAAGATGAAAAAAATATTTTTACCCCATCAGCTATACACCAGCTGACAAGTCAGTTGGCAAAAACTGATGTTCCATGAGTTGAGGTTAGATAAAAAACACAATAAATAGCAGGTGATTATCAACATTTTTATTTTTCTGGGCAATTTCAGGGCGGGGGAAAAATGTTGTGTCTATTTTGGGAGTAAAGAACCCTTCACTGTCTCTCTTGGGGAAACTCACCTACTGCTTGTGCGCCATAATATTTCTCAGAGGGACAAATTTACATTTTACTTCCATGATACATAAGTATTTATTGAAAATCCTCCAAAATTATAAAGATTTCAGGCATTTACCATAAAAACTTGAAAGAACATCTGAGAGTACAATATCATACATTTTATGCAAGGCATCTTATTTTTGTTAGGCCAAATTTATTTATATTTATAAAAGGGAAACATTTTTGAGAAAGGTGTTCTCTCCCTTTACCACCCCTTCCTTTTTTGTCAATCTTCTTCTTCTAGTGTGTTTTTTTATTCATTTGTTTATTAACAAATTATTACAACCTTATACCAAAAACAATAATCTACAAGAAAAGAAGAAACAATTTACACATAATTGTGATTTATTAAAAACTTGTAACTCTGCAAAAAGCCTTGATTTTCAATATAAAGTATTAATTGTACCATTGTTATTTAAACAATTCAAAGAACTAGTACAATATGTACCAGATGGATTTTATAAAAGAAACAACATACATAAAGAAGTTGTACATTAATATAGCAATTAGAAGTGGTATATTAATTACTATTAAATTTTTATACAAAAGTATAAAAAAAACTAATTTTTAAATCGGCAAGTAATTAATTTTTTCGATTGCAAATTGTGGACCTTGCAATTAATCTCTCATAGTGTTATTACCTGGGCCATTAGAATTATGAAAACAGAACCTCAATAAAACCGGGCAATGTAAAAGTGCAATTGGCTGGGAGAGAGAGGAAAAGAAGAGGAGAATTAATACTTACCATTGCAGTTAGGGTGGCTGTCCTCGGAGAGACCTCGGCGTAGTCTCACAACATCCCCCTCCCCCTCAAACCTAAACACAAATATGCATTTCATGTATTGATCAGCCAAGTAACTGAGCTATAAGTAATATAATATTTACACTAATATAAATTAAACTAGGGACTTCCATGAAATTTGGCTGAAAAGTTTATACCATCATAGGCTCAAAAAGCAATCCCGCTAAAACAGTCATTAGGATGTGATGTAATGTAACTTAAGTGCAAATAAAAGACCACCCCTTAATCCTTTCAATCCTTAATCCTTAATCCTTTCAAATTTGGTTGCTTAGTCATGTTGGAAACCGAAATTGATGGGAACTTTTGAAAGTTATTACCTGGACATGTCCTCTCTTCTACTCCCTCTGCGGTTTTTGAACGGTAGCTTGAAATTTCTGAAGAATCCCCGTTTGTGTTTCCCATCCTCATCTAGTGATTCCTAGAAATGAATAGGTAAAAATATTAGCATTGACTATAAAAATATAGAACCATTATCACTATAAAGACTCAAATCCCGATACAGTGCACTCTTGAAACGAGATTGGAACTAATCTGGCGGACGACCAGTTCGGATGTAGAATAATCCGATGAAAGGAGTCCATAGTGAGTCATAGTGTTTGCTGTTTTTGCAACTAATATATGGTTGTATTCACTATTCTTGGTGTTATCAAACAAGATTTTCTAAAAATAAGATATTGAAACTTTATGTCACGATAAAAACAACCTTATAGGAATAAAAAAACAACACAGGAAATAAAGATCCCCACGCTGTCCCCACTCCATGTTCCATAGCAATATTTTTTGATAGATTACCGGCATCAATTCTTTTAATAGCTTTACGTTTAGCCTTAATAAACACACAACCCATTTTCCGCTTTTTACTCATATTTCAAAATATTCAATTGATATTCAGGGTAACATCAATGCGCTCGCAAGATAGACAGACAGACGGTTTAGAAAGGGGATGTTTACTTTCTCCCTCTTCCTACTTCCGTGCAAACATGGCCTCGTAAATCACACCGAGGTATGTAGATTATGAAAAGCGTCCGGTGACAATTGATGCAAAATGTGGTACTTTACTGTATTGCGGTTATAAAAATAAGAGAAAGGCATTAAAACGTAAAAAACTATTTTTGTAAGAAACAGTTTTTAATAATATCCCAAACATCACCTCCAATGAAGTGGAGTTCCCATGTCACTGAGTTGGATGAATAAGATTGTACTTTATTAATTTTTGAAATTTAAATCTTTTTCACTTAAAGTTCCATTGGTAAGCATGGCGTATACATGGGGAATATATGGGATAATATTTTAGTCACGAAATTTCATTACATCTGTATACTCTCTCAATTACTATTCTAAGAAATTATCATTGGAGAGAATTTGTCTGACTAACATTTCTACCCTTGATTACCTTGTCGCCTCGCTCGGCTGTCTTGTCGAAGCTGATACTCTTGGGTATGGCCCCCGTGGAGGCTAGAGGCTTGGCCACGGAGCTCGGTGGGGTCTCCATCATCACTACGGAGCCATTCAGCACTAGCGGCGTTGCAGGCGAGCACAGTTCTGTCAACACGATAACACATCACAGTGCTGCCAACGCGATGAAACATCACGTTGCTGCCAATGTGATAAATCACCAGCTGGCCAACGTGATAAAATATCACAGTTCTGCCAATGGGATAAAACATCACAGTGCTGCCAACATGATGACACATCACACTGCTGCTAATGATATGAAACTTTACAAATCTGCTAACACAGCAAAACATGATTCCTTTATATTTTTTACTGATGGGACTACACTTATCATTGAAGTATATGTGAGATAAGTGATGTGAAGCCATTGTCAGGTGATACGTTTAACACAAAACAAACATAAAAGTTACAAAAATACAAAGTGGACTTCACATGCATGCAAAATCAAACCATATAAAACATGGGGGTTTGTCATGGGATGTACACACGAAATTTTTGTGGAAAAGCAAAAAAAGCCCCGCGCTTACAAGTGGCACTTCTATTTTGTCAGTCTAATAAACTTCTTAACCTTGTAATTCCAACTGCAACTGTAGACCCTGCTTAGTTAGTTTAAAGTGGACATTATCTGTCACATTCAAATAGACTGACTAAGGGCATTTGTATCAGTGTAGCCTCGTAAGAATGTATTTTAAAACTGCCTGAAAATCAGTTGTCACAGAGCACGAAAGTTGGCCCTTTGAGTGGTCAATTCGCTGTTCGCTGAATTGTTTCTTGTTCTTTCCTTTCCTTCAATATGACTTCTTTTCTTGGCTTACACAAAATTACCGTTTTATACAGATTTACCTTGCAGTTTGGCTGGAATCTCTATATCTAACAAAAACGAATCTGATTTGCAAGGCTTGGTCAGTCGAATGGACATCTCATTGACAACTGTCTAACTGATATTGGGTTTCCATGGTTTACACAGTTCACCTATTATGAAGCAATTCTAAATATTGGTAGTCATATGAGTAAATACAAATGTTTTACTCGATCTTCCGTTTCATTTTGGACATCATGAATATGTGTTACATGTGTTATAGCTGTAGCACAGGTTAATGACCTACACTTTTGTAAGTTAGGAGGGGTGTCATGTTACCTGGGGTCTTGTGGCGGGGCTCGGAGCTGCTGCCACTGCTACTAGTCGACGCCAGGCTGACAGAACTGAGGCAAACGGTGGCTGCGTTGGTAGCCGCCTCCACCTCATCCACCGACACCTGTCCATCAATCAATCAGTCGATACCAGGGTTTTTGGATCAGGTTTTCTTTTTGAATTTTCTATGCAACCAATCAACATAATTGAAAGGTTGAAGATACTTAAGTATTTATTTTATGAGCTCTTGTAAGATTTTTTTATTCAAACAGTATAAATTAAAATAATACCCCCATCACAGCAGGCCTGTGAACCCAGTGAATTTCCAAAGGAATTTGGTGTTTTGTATTTTACCCATAACCACCATGAGAATGAGAATGTAGGTTTGCTGCAATGGGATGTTATTAAAAAATGTTAGTTGTTAGAAAATGTAATGGTTAGGTGAGGTAAAAATCAAATTGTATCAATATTCAGTACTTTTCAGATTTCCCCATAAACCATGGGGTGAGTATTTAGTTTGCTGCCATATAGGTGTTGTATAAGTTAAAAAAGAAATATAAGTTAAAAACTACCGAGTGAATGTACATAGAAAATTTTAATTTATCAATAAATAAGCGAGATACGTGGTTTTGTTGATTTCCTACAAGATTAACATAGGATAATTATTTTTGGCTTTTCTCCATAATCTGTAAAGCCAAGTTAAAAACTCAAAATATTAATTTGTTTGTTTTTAAGCTATATTAAATGGTTTAAGTCAATTTTGTAGAATTTTGAAAATTGAGGTCCAAAAATGCCAAACACCCATTTTTGATCCCTTTGAAACCCCATAAAACCCTGTTCCCGTAACCCGATTATTTTGGTTCATGAACTCATGTAAATAGACCTGGTCTTACACCTCCATATTAAATTTTATCAAAATCGGAGGTCCCTTTCAAAAGTTATCAGTACCATGGACACACAAATAAATGTATCTATGTATTAAGCTAGCATGTTTCTTTTCCTCCTTTTTTCACAGCTAGTGTGCATTGTACGAGAAATCAGCACACACCTTTAGAAAGGTAGTACCTTAAGATAAGCAGAATCCCATTTAAATTCACCTCGGCTCTCTGGGCTACGCCATATAGGCTTTTTAAGATTCAATAATCTTATGGCAGAAGAGTAATTGATTGAATCATCAGACAGATGTTTCAGTTATAAAATATTTGTACAGTAATTGATTCCACGTTAAATTAAATTTTTGTTGAATTCCAGTCATTAGGCGATCTTTATTTTTAGGAGAAAATTTGATCAACTTAATATCAATTTCTTTAATAATAATTAGGTCAATTTTTCTTTCAATGTGCAACGCAGCAGAAGCACAGGTTGTAGCCTATGTCTGCTGATTTCCTGGGCCTCACAAGTACAAGTATAATTTTTACAGTTTATATTTATTTTAAAAAATGTATTTTGTGTACTGTTTTATTTTTTGAAAATAAACCTCATTCATTCTAATATATATGAAAATGAACGAATGGTGTTTTAGGCTTCTGGTCCCGGGCTTAGGTCTTACCATGGCTGCTACCATACTAGCATATTCCCTATGGTGAATTTCTCTAAAAATAATAGTAAATAGGCCTAATGTGAAAACCCCATTTGAAACCCCATAAAGCCTCCTAAATAGAAACTCTAAGGTGTACTTCTATCTAAATTTAAACCTTTGCATGTTTAGTATTTGAGTTATAAATTTTAGATCTCTATCATGAAACACATTCCTTACAATAAGTGCACGCATATATGTTGTACCACAAGCCATGCGGTTACGTGCAGGTCAGGTTACCTCGTGGCTGGGGGGATGGGAGGCACGGTGACCGCGGGGGTGGCTGTGGGGGGGCGGCGGGGCGCGGGGCCCGAGCGTGTTGACTATTGCGTGGGTCGATGACACCAGCGCCGGCTTAAGCTCTGGGGGCTTCTCTGCCACAGCAGCCTCACTGGACGATCCTGGGAACGCACACAAGTGAACGTGAGTTGGTTATTTCTCCTCCAATATCTTCAAGGGTTATTTACAAAGTAAGGTTCAACACTGGGGAATACGTAAGCTCTTCCCCCTCCCTTGCCCAGTTCCTGTCTTGCTACTCAACTTACTCTCATCCTAAAAGCATCATGAAACTGAGCCCTCAATCGCTGTTGCCTCTAAATATACAGATTATCTTTAAAGTCTGACACCTAACTTCATAATTTGGTTAATTGGGTCAAACAAGCAAAGACGTTTATGTGAAGGTATATCCTAAAATACACATTTACCCAAATATCGGCCACTTTGTTTTTCCACTTCATAATTTTTATTTTTCTGTCGGATTGTTGAAGGATGTTCATATTTGGCATGGTTTTTTAAAATAAAAATGTCCATTTCAACAAAGAAACATGTTTTCCAATTTTACACTCAAATACTTTAAAACCGGAAAATTATATCAAAAGTTTACGTGACACAAAAAAGTTTGATTATCTAACGAATGATACCAAGTTTGTAAGGATCTAACAACAAATAATAGAAATGTTGAGATTTTTCTGCAAAAAAACATTGATTTTGCATGATAATTATTGCAAATTAAGGTTATTTTTTAAACAAAATCGTAATAACTCTGTTATGCGTTTTCAGATAGTTACAAACTTGGTATCATTGGTTAGAGAATTAAATTTGTCAACTGTTCTGTACCATATAAAATTATTATATCGAATTATTATTACCGAATTAAAGGTATTTTAGTTAAAATTTTTTAAATGGCTGCTATTTTGAAAATTCACATTGGAAAAAAAAAATATTTTTTTGTTGAAATGGGCATTGGTATTTTAAAGGTCCATGCCAAATATGAACTTCCTAAAGAAGAATTTTACCTAAAGACATTTATCGTTAGTTATCTAAAAGAAATTGGCCAACTTGCTGTTATTGTTCCCGAAATTTCTAGTATCACTATTCACTCACTGTTCACAAAATTTGGACTGAAACATTGGAATATTGCAAAGTGCTTGCCCGTTCGGTACCGAGAATCCTGGCATGAAACTGTAAACAAAAAATGTAGAGTGGGTCCATAAGTTTTTCAGCTATGTGCTGCAAACAAGGAAGATTTTTTAAGACTCCAACGTTAAGAGCGATGAAACGTAGATGTATTATTTCACTTTCAAAAACAACAAGTCGGTCGCTAGAAAAGACATCACTCATTTTCAAAGAAGCCAAAGAAGTTCAAACAGATTCACTTGCTGGGAAAGCATGGCAATCATCTTTTGGGAAAGGAAAATGTTGTAATTGGTCAACTTATAACACCTGGAACAACAATAAACTTTGACAGGTATTGCAACACACTAAAAAAATTAAGACGAACCCCTCAGACCACCGGAGGATCGAAAGGTGTGAGAAGGAAGAGGTTACAGTACTTGATGAGAATCAAGTACCTTCGAGAGGGTGGGGCCAGAATTTTATGACATGTGTATACAAAAGTTGGAGTATTTTAGGCTAAAGTGCTAGGATAGAAACGGGTGCAAATTTTAAACTTTCAAATGAAGTAAGTTATATGGGTAAAAAAATAAATCATGCAGATAGTTACAAAAATTCAGAACCTAATTTTACAAATGACTCTCGTACTATAAACGTATGAAATTTTCCTGTCACAACAAAAAGCATTGTTTAAAGGTTGACTTTAAAATGACAATATATGGATGGACCTAATCCAAACAGATGCTTTGTAAAGGCTATTTACCGGAAGCCACAACAGTGGTCTGATTTTGATGAACTTTGATGAGAGGTGCAATTAGGGAATATCTGCCAGGCAGTTTTGATTATATATAGTTCAGTTATTTTCTGAAAAATAACTAAAAAGTTTTTTGGTTATTTGCAATGTCTTTATTAAACTCCATCTGTATGTCTATGAAACTTAAAATTATAAGAGACAGTGAATATAACTATAAGCAGTGGTATAGTGCGAATAGTGTTATAACTATCATAATGAATAAAGGAGCTAAAGAGGAACCTATTTTTGTATAGAACTCAAACTTGCAAAATTTTGACTTACAACACTTTCATTCTAGGCAGCTCCCATATTACAAATTAAATAAAGAGAATTAGTTGAAACAAAGCAATTTAAAATAGGTAACATGTCAAAAAAAAAGTTATAATCTTACAAATATATAAAAATAATTTTTGAGTAAAAAATTAGTTAAAAAATAGTTTGAAATAGATGGTTCTCATTAACTTTAAAAATTTCCTACTGCAATATCAATGTTTCCTCAAAACCCAAGAATTAAAGTTTAAGGTGTTTTGATTGACCTTGCTTGTAGTCCCGCAGGTTGGAGTCGACATACTCCACGGTGCGTCGCCTGTAGTCTGCCTTCGCCCCTCCCTTGCCCGTCACATTCCACGCCGGGTGTATCGCCACTTCCGCTTTGGTTGGCGACACTGGCGGCGCTTGCCGAAACACTGTAGAAAACAGGTTTATGCTTAGCCGGTTGTGAAAGGATATCTACCAATATAATGCATGCTAAGCATGGATTATCAAACTTTTCAACCAAAAACCCCATATAACTTCCTTAAAGGCTCGCAATCCAATCATCCAAAATTGAATCTGTTATGAAAAAGTATTTTATTTTTATTATTTTATTTGATGAGCAAAATAATACTTAGTCACCAAGATAAAAAGTAAACATGATTGTAGACAGTGGTTACACAAAACCATGAAAAAGCAATTGCAAGGTCCGACTTAGATGTAGAGATAAGAGCCTCGAACCCTTGGGGACAAGGAAGAAGAGTCAGTCTACAGTAGTACTCAGGTGTGTTCACTACAATCACTACAAATTATAACGCTTTTACCTTTGTGGTTATTCAGACTTTGACCATCAGCCCATTTTTTATTATTAAACATATGTTTTACTTTCATTTAAAGTTTATAACAGAATCGTCTCACATAATCATGTTCACAAAAACAATATAGCCTAAAACGCATATATTTAATTTTTGTTACGAAGAATATATTGTTTAAAACGACTTTAAATGCCGCAGTCAAAAATGAACTTAAACCTTCACTAAGAGTAATGATTTCTAATACTAATAAAAAAGTAATCAATAACAGTTATCAATAATTAAATAATTTAAATAATTAAAAGTAATCAATAACTCTCACATGCTCGGCTTCGACTCGCACATGAAATTGGGTGTTACTGTGACGGCTACACCTCACACATGAAACTTGAGCACGTACAGGAAAATGCCACTTTCATTAGTAAGTGTAATGAAATATACAATTCCAGTATGGAAAAGAGTCGAGGCTACTTCAGGCTAAATTTGACATAGCCTATATTGTCTTTTTACAAAGTATAAAAAACCGAAAAACAAAAAAACCAAAAAATGAGATACAGCAGTTTGTTACTGATTTATCAGCTACAGATAACGTAATAAAGGCTTATTTAAATGTACATTAGGGATGGACGAGTCCCGAAATTTCGGGAAATCTTCGTCTCGATCATCGGGCGGGATTTTTTTATACTCGGGAATTTATTGGGACGGGAACTGCCGAACGGCGGCCGGCGATCGCGACCGACGATCTCGCTAACGAGGACGGCGATTGCGGTCGACAATCTCGCTAACGAGGACGGCGATTGCGGCCGACGATCTCGCTAACGAGGACGGCGATCGCGGCCGACGATCTCGCTAACGAGGACGGCGATCGCGGCCAACGATCTCGCTAACGAGGACGGCGATCGCGGCCGACGATCTCGCTAACGAGGACGGCGATTGCGGCCGACATTCTCGCTAACGAGGACGGCGATCGCGGCCTACAATCTCGCTAAAGAGGACGGCTATCAAGGGCGATGATCTCTTTAACGAGGACGGCGATAGCAGCCGACAATCTCGCTAACGAGGAAAACACGGCTTAGCTATAGCTTATATTTATTAGATTTTAGGGTTTATAGCTTTAAATTTACATTGTTATAATTTTTTTCATCATACACTCCAAAATTTTTTTTCTGATGTAGCAAAAAATAGTTAAATGTATTAATTTAAATAACAATAAAAGTATAATGTCTAATAGTTTATTATTTCTTACTTCAATTTTCTTATTTATATTCTTCAAGGAAGAAACTGTCTCAGTAAAATCAATGAATATAAAAGAATTGGCAAAATATTTCTTAAGTTTATAAATGGCATTGGCTTGTTGAACAACTTCTTTTCTGAGGGTTAATATTCATTATAATTTAAAATTGTGGTTTTTTGTTCTTTTTTATCTGAGCAGGCCTTATTTATTGTAATATAGTATTGTTTTCTTTACAATTTTTCCAATTGTTTTAATCTATTTTTTTTTTTGTACCGGTACCGTACATAATGTTTATTTTCATTCTTCGTACCAAACGTTTAATATTTCATTAAACAAAACTTGTATTAAATAAGACATGGGCAACATTTTTCCTGTATGTGTGTTTAGTGATTCAACTTAAATTTATTTGGTTACAATAAAATTTATACTTTCCCATGATTTTATTGCATCCTGAAAATATCAAAACTATATATTTTAATTTTTTCAACAAAAGGACATTCATTGTAACCTATACAAAAACAAGTGGAACAAGTTGTAAGGAGAACTAGTTGATATTTAACATTAATTTGTCTGTATACGACAATCAGATAAAAATCAAAACGAATATTTCCCGATAGCGTCGAGAAGAGCAATCCCGTCCCGATCCCGTCCCGAAATTGGATGGGAAATAAAAATTCCCGTCCCGTCCCGTCCCGAACTAAAAATCCATTCCCGTCCATCCCTAATGTACATATTAAGGATGAGTGTAGAAAAAGTGTGGTAAATTTTGTCGTAACTCTGTGATGGTATATAACGTGACTACGACCTGCTGATTTTTATTTTCAGATTATTAATTAATGGTCTAAAGACCAATGGAAGCTGAGTTCAGTTTTGACCCTTCACACAATTTATTGACTAAGGTCAGCATCATTCTGGTGAACTTGAGATTTAAAGATGGGGCTAGTTAGCAAAACATTTTGTAATCTACTTTGCCTCCAATAATATACAAGAGGTAATATTTTTTTATAAACGATAAGAAAAATTTTGGTCAATTGAAATTTAATGAAATCAGTTTGTACAGCAAGTCAGGAACAACTCATACCTGGAGGCGTCTCCTCTGCCATTTCTGAGTCGCCGCGGCTTTCGACCTCCGACCGCGCAGTATCGTCTGACCTGGAATATTTGAACAACTTTAACATCTCCTTTATGGATGCTATCCCTTGCAATAAAAACTTTCTAGAAAAAAGATTCTCAAATTTACTGTCTGAAAGTATTTAAAAATAATTTCTGTACTATATTTTAATTAAATTTGTTAATATTGTTTGTTGCATTTGATCAAATAAAAGTTAAGGTTCATGTAAAAATTTGCCAACAGTTATCCGTAACTTTAAAATTCCTTTTTAAGAGTTTTTTTTCATAAGAGTTAATTTTTTGTTCATTTTTGTATTCCAAAAATGAACTAATAAAAAAAGCTCAAAAAGTATCTCATAAATGCCACTCATTATTCACTGGGAGAATTCTTCTACCTCCCACCCATGTAATAATGATGGAAATTCAATGTTAACTATTATAGAATAAAAGTCTGTTACACTTAAGGCTTTCAGCTTTCAACTCGCTCAGACATTGCAATACGATAGAATAACGATTGGACAACAAACAAGCGGTCACTAGTGACGGCTGTCAATGAAAGTCATAATGTAGAAATGGGACCGCGATAGCGACAAAACTCGTCATGTGACCTAACTCCTGTGTATCATTGACAATCGGGAAGCGAAAAAAGATCATGCAAATTGAGATCACAACATATTGTCGTGTCTGTTTTAGCCATGGGGACACCTGCAGCTGAATGTTTCCTTTCCAGAGGACCCCGGCCAGGTTATCCAGCAGCCAAACCATTAAGTCCGTACAAGGGGAATTCTACTATAGATAATTGAATATCCTTGCAGGCCCTGATTGCTCACCTGGCCACACTTGCCGTATCGTCAGTGTCGACCTCCGTGAGCCGTTCCGAGTCCGACGCGACCACGTCCGTGCTCCACGCCTCACTGGCCGTCTCCGACACATCCAGCAGCTGCCAACACACAGCACATACTGTACAACACTACCTAGCCAGGAGCATTCTCCCTGACGCGATTCTTGTGATAGTGGTGGAGCGACAGTAGCTGAACGACAGTAACTTAACACTGGTAAGCATTGTTCCAAATTATAATTGTTGATGCGACTGCCACTGGCGCGTCAAGTGGCGTGAGTTTGGCGCGAAGGCATTCTCAGTCACAGCCACGAAACGATCGATGTAAATTTTGCCCATGTTAAGTTATTTTTCGTAATGTCTTCAAGCAAGAAATACGGAATGCAGTTTACACCTGAAAAAGATTAAAATGCTAAAAGCAGCTTTTATATTAATATCTTAAAATAGCCTTCTTCTTGTCTTGTTTCTAAATATGGCATGTGTACTAACTCATGGTGTAAATAAAGTTTCTATCACTTCCTCACCAAAAGACTTCCTCAACTAAAATGTATTTTAAAAGCAAATTCTCCTGTCTATAACTCATAGTAAGGCTTAATTTCTCAGTCAGCAGAACAATGACCAAAACCGCTCTAGAACCATTGCTTCAGCAGCAATGATGTGGTTAGCTGCTAACGCTGAGCTATTCTCGCTCAGCTAAGATTGCAAGAACCCACCCCTCCCTCGCCCAGCCAACATTCGGTAAAAACAATTACATCTAATTATTGAATAAAATTATTTAAATAAATTTAAAATTATCAAAGTTTTTTATTATAGCTGCGAATATTAGAATGAAAAATACACAACCCGTCACGACCATTATTATTGTAAAAACCAGTAAATTGAGAAATTTTGTTCAACTCCTGACAATGAATTGTTTCTAAAGGTGAGCCGTTATGGTTGTCGCACAGCATAGTCAATGACCCTGCCTTCTGTTTTTTTTTTTTTTTTTTTTTTTTTTTTTTTAACCATGCCATCACAATATTTAGCCAAATGATTCTTAAAAATAAATAAACCAATAAAACGAGTGACCAAAATAAAGTGTTGTTAAAATTTACTGAATTGAATTTGTTAACAACAAAATATAAATGATTGATATTATGAAAGTTTTCATTGAAAAATGTTAAATAAGTATATAATACATGTATGTAATATAAGTTCTACGTTATTAAGTGTATTTTTATTTTATCAAAGCCTAAAGCACAACATGCACACTGTAAGATGGAAGCTATACAGTAAAAAACTCAATCAAACGATTTTTTTCTAAACTTACTTAGTATTGAATAAAAGAAAAACTCAAGTTTGGAAAAACTGAGAGGATTGACTACGATGTAGGGAAGAGCAACTGGGCTATCTAAATACCAACGATCTTTTAGACCAACTACTAAGTTTGAGAAAACATAAATTGAATATTAAATTATCTATCTTTGTTGTTTGGCATGAAAGTTTAACGACGATGGACACTAAAAATTAACGGATTTAATTTGACCGAGGTGAATAGCGATGGTAGAGCTGGTAGCTTTGGTCTTTGTAGCAGTAATTCCTATTTTGAAGTATAGCGAACAGCGCACCGCTAAGAACCTATGTGACCAGCAGACAGAGCCCCAACCAAACTATCTAATCAACGCTGACACTCGAATGTTTCTTACTCAATCTCTCCCTCCACCAGGTATGATTTGTACGTACTTTCCGAACAGCCCTCGTACATGGTACCATATGGGTTACGTTACCTGTGGTCCGGGCAGCGTCTGCGCGGGCGGTTCCGGCGGAGGCTGTTCGATAGTCTCACTGTCGCTGGCCAGCACGTCGGTGCTCCACGTGTCACTCACTAGTGACACCGTCTCGTCCCCACCTGCCACACCACACATACCAAATGTAAATCTCTTTATTTACAAAATATTAAGATTTGTCAAATGTAAAAATTTTTGTTTGGATCAGTTCAATGTCTCTTTTTTCATAAGGAAGGGCTCCTCTCTATCGTAGAAACTCATTCAGAGAATAAAGAGGCGTGTTGCAATCAGTTGGTGAAGGCTGTCTTCCATTTGGTTTCTTTCTTTCTTCTCACGCCTTCTTGAAATAGGTTATGGAGCTTTCTTTCGACGTTTGATGGCTTTTTCTCATACGTGTACTGCGGTGGTGCCTGGTGTTTGGTAGTGGATGTCTGAGCCCTTTAAATGAGGTTTCCTATCCACATGGAGAGTCGATTCCCGTACAGTGCAATGACAGTCAAGATTTTCAGTTCGCTAAAAACTCTTCTGCAGCCATCCCTCCAGTCAAAGCCTTTGATTATTCATACAGCCATTTTCTGGAGGAGAAGGATGCCCTTGAAATTACCTGCGTTCCTCCTCAGACTGCTAGGCTGAAAGAGGACTCAAAAGGGTCTGATACACAATCTTAGTGATTTCTTTATCAAGTGAGTGTTTTGTTATCTTTAACACATAAAGACTGGTATTTTGTCTGTTGGACAGAGTATCCATGAGTTGGATCCATGGCAATTTTCCATCAAATTTTTTGCCATGGTATTTGGTGACACTACAACATTACACATATGGCTACTGAAACATCAACTGCAGTAGAAGCTCTCTTGAATGTCACATTAACTGCCGCCCTTTAACCCTTTTACTGCCGACGAGCGCAAGCGCGCACGTCGCGAAAAATGCCGGGTCCGTGGTAAGCCTATAGTGCGAAGACTGCCAGGCCTGATTTGAGGAAAATTCAGTATTTCACAAAAAAGGGAGTAGGCTATGTTTTTTATTTTTCATCATAATTTCATAAATAAGGTCTTGTTTTGTTCCTAATTAACTGCCTGTCTTGATAAAAACATAAAGTGGTTGTTATTATATAGATATATATATAATTTTTTTTCATAAATATATATAGTAACAAAAAATATTTATTTTTTTCAGGTTTGGCCTATAAAAACTATACCTAAAACGAATACGTGCAAAAATCTAACTATTTTAGTTTGTAGAGCATGCATATGTTGTTACATAAACAAACTTTCATGCCCTTACGTTGGAAATTGAAAAAGTTGTGATCAGTTTTTGAAATTTTGTAAAATCGAGGTAGAAACACTTCACACTAAGAGTTTGTGAACAGCCATTAAAAACCAACCAAAAAACCAACAGAAAAGTTATATATTAGATTATATATTATTATATAAATTATATATTATATATATAACAAAATATTATATATAAAAATTATATAATATATATAAATGTAAATATATATATTATATATATATATATATTTACATATATATTATATTTATATATAATTTATTAATATAATTTATATATATATATATATATATATGTATTATATTTATATATAATATATATATGAGCTATTATCAAAATATTTGCCACTTTACAGTCTTAAGTATTTAACAAATTTTTAAAAAATATTTGGCTGTATGTGTATGTTAGTTTTTGATTCATACAAGTGAACCGCACCCCCGCGGAAGCGCACCCGACCTTTGGAAACGTGCTTGCCCAAGGCGCTCCACGGGAGGGGCTCACCAACGCTCTCAGGAGTTCAGAACAAAAAAAAAACAAACTTGTGGAACCAGCCATTTAATTTAACCCAAAGTTAACAGCAAAATTAACAACAGCAAAAACAGAGCAAAATCGGGAACATCAAAGGTCCACAGTGATAAATTTGATAACAAAAGATTTTTTACCAGAAGTCAATGTCACCAAGGTTGGCCAACCAGAATATCGATATTCAAAATTCAAGAACCACAGTATTTAAAAATTTTCCCCCTTTCTGAAACTTTAACTTTAAAATTGGCATTGATAAATTAAATAAATAAATAAATAACAACAAATAAATTTCAATAAATAAACATAACAATTTACAAACACAAAATACACAAAAGAATTGGCGTGCCGAATTTTGAGGTTGACAAAAATAATTCCACCCGGAGACCTGTGGCGCAGGGCGGGCTCCTAATGGGATATTAACCTAACATAGAGACTACAAATAAATAAATAAACAAATACTGTCACACATAAATAACAAAATATCACAGTTCATTGGTGGAGTGGCATATCACAGTAGTTCGTTTATGGCGTCATGGCACTGGAAAGAAGAGCGTCGGCCTGCAGCTCCGGCAAGTGGGGACCAAGGCCATGTATGTCCCCTAGGTGGGCAGGCGGACGGACCAGGCCGGAACCATCATCTGCATGGCATTGTCGGTGGGACCAAGTCCCCAGCTGGACCCCAAAATGATGCGTTGGGAGGTTTAAATCACCGCATTACAGCACAAAAATCACTGGTAGAAAAATATCTGAATTGGTGTCGTTTCTTTTGAAACGCCGAGAAAATTTGTACGTCTTGCGGTGACAGTTCACCACGGCACCTATGATCTTTTTCAGGACGTTGCGTCACAGCTGGTGAAAAGAAGAAAAACAACACCGAATATTCCAGAATGACAGCATACAGAAAACACTAACCAGAAAAAAAAACAACACTATAACAAATGAGACGTGACATCACACATGGTGGGCAAAACGTCACGGCTCAACCTCCCCCTCCAAAAGGGAACCACCCGGCAAAACAAAAGGCAAACAACCTCTCCCCAAAACTAGAAGAACACTCACACCAGGAACGCTCGGGACAGTCTGAAAGCGGGGGCGTCAAGTTTTCCCAAAACCAGGGGACTACTCACCCAAAGTTTTTGTGCAGGCCTGCAAAAAGAGAAACAGGGAAAAAACCAGAACAGAGTGAAGGGGACAGAAAGGTGATCAGGCTTCCTGGCTCTGCACACTTCCCGCACAGACTTCCGAGCTACTTAAGGATTTCCGCGGTAAGGCTTAAGATGACTAATGTGCACCTTCCGCAAAACCTTTCCGGTCTGGGGATCTCCCAGCCGGGCCGTCACAGGAGTGAGGAACTCCAAGATGCGGTGGGGACCTGTCCACCTGTAACACAGCTTGGCGGCTCTCTTGTCAACAGCCGAACTGGCTGGATGAGCCTTGCAGAAAACCAGATCCCCCACCTGGAAGGGGTTGTCAACTCTACCTCGGTTGTATTTCCTCCTCACAAGTTCTCTAGCCCTAATGAGATTACGCCTGGCCGCTTGCCAAGTTTCCTTGACATCGGGCGTACCAGGCGGTGGCAGAAGGTCGCCAATCCTCCAAACATTTGCCAAGGGGTTGTTTGGTTTGAAGCCAAACATCAACTCGAAAGGAACCGCCTTGTGACTCTCATGGGTAGCAGTGTTGAAAGCGAATTGGATCCAAGGGAGCTCTTGATCCCAGGTTGTCTGTCTTTCAGCATGGAAAGCGATGAGAGCGGAACGAAGATTTCGGTTGAACCTCTCAGCATGAGAAGGCTGTGGGTAGTAAGGGGATGTGGTCACATGGCGGATACCGTGCCCAAAGCACATTCTTTTGAAAAGATGCGAAACAAATTGGGTTCCGTTATCGGAAACTATGGTGGCGGGAATCCCAAAGTGTTGGAACAGTTGGGTTCGAAGTACCTGAACGGTGAGCTGTGCAGTGGCATTCCTTAAGGGAAAAAGCCAGCAGAACTTGGAGAAGGCATCCACACAAACAAGCAGGAAATTGTTTCCCGACTTGCTACGTGGGAGAGGCCCAACATAGTCGATGAAAACCTTCTCCAGAGGTCTCTCCGCCACCTCAGATGACAACAACCCTAACTTGGCATTCTGAGCGGGCTTACTGAGCGAGCACGTTTGGCAAGAACGCACCCGCCCCGCAATGTCCCGGTCCATACCCTTCCAGATGAACAGTTCCCTAATCTTGGAGATGGTCTTGTGGATCCCTAAATGCCCACCCACAGGGGAAGAATGAAAATACTCAAAGACCATCGGAATAAGAAGACTTGGCAGCACAATTTTAGGTTTACCCTGTTGCCGAGCTCGACAGCAGAGGGCCCCCTGGGACAGAAAATAAGGGGGGTGGGCTCCCCCATTCTGGAGCTCACCAATGATTTTAGCCAGCTCAGGATCGTTTAACTGGTGGGGAATGATATCCGAAAAGGCCAGAGGAAATTCCAGAAGCACGGCACATTCCGTCTGCTCCGGATCAGAAAGATGGTCGTCGGGGGAATGATACATCCTAGAAAGGGTGTCTGCAATGACATTCTGAGTGCCTCGTACGTGTTGGACGGTAAACTTAAGGGACGAAATTTGCACCACCCAACGACCAATTTTCCCGGGCTGGCGAGGGTGCGCGAGAAGCCATGAGAGTGCCTGGTTGTCGGTCTCCAGCAAAAATTCCTTATGTTCAAGGAACCTTCGGAACTTGTTTACACCAAAGACAACAGCCAGACACTCCAGCTCGTATACAGAAGAACTTTTCTTCTCGCAAGATGTCAAAGTTCGAGAGGCGAAAGCGATAGGCTGCCTAACACCATCTACTTCTTGGGATAACACGGCCGCAATGGCTTGTGAGGAGGCATCCGTCTGCAAAATGAACCTACGACTGAAATCCGGCATCGCCAACACAGGAGGTTGCATCACCGCCTCCTTCAAGAGCTCAAAGGACGTCCGCTGCGCTTCACCCCACTCAAACTTGGCGCCTTTCTTCCTGAGCGCATTCAAAGGTGCGGCCAACTCCGCAACATTGGGGATGAAGCGTCGATAGAAATTCACCATGCCAACAAACCTAGCAATGCCTTTGGCGTCCTTGGGCGGAAGAAACTCCCGGATGGCTTGAGTCCTAGCGGGATCTATGCGGACGCCCTTGGAGGAGACCAGATGGCCCAAGAAAGAAATTTCGGGTTGAGCGAAACTAACTTTGTCCGGGTTCACGGTAAGGCCAGCCCTACGCAAACGAGTCATAACTTCCTCCAGATGAACAAGGTGGTCCTCAAAACTCTCACTGTAAACAAGAAGGTCGTCCAAGTAATTGAACACAAACTTGAACTTCACATCGTGAAAAATGGAATCAAGAAGTCGGGTGAGGGTTTGAGCTCCCACAGCTAAGCCCATGGGGACTCGTGTGAACTGATACAAGTTCCACGGAACACAGAAGGCAGTGAGAGGTCGGGACTCCACCTTCAAAGGAATTTGGTGATAAGCCTGATTGAGATCAAAAACAGAGAAATACTTGGCCTTACCGAACCAGTCGAAAGCAGAATGCAGGTCGGGGAGAGGGACGGAGTCGATTTCAATCTTGGCGTTGAGCTTGCGATAATCAATGACCATACGAGACTTTCCATTTGGTTTCGGGACAAGAAATGCTGGACTGGCATAGCTGGAATTGGAGGGTTCGATGACCCCATTTTTGAGCAGGTCATCAATGATGCCTCTGAGAGATTCCATTTTGGGTGGAGCTAACTTGTACGGATGAGAACGTACAGGACGAGTGTCCGTGAGACGAATTTCATATTCCAGCAGATTGGTAGCCCCCAACCTTGGCGTAAGCACCTCAGGGAAAAGCTTGCAAAGATCCCTGATAGCCTCAGCCTCCGTCGGAGCTAGATGCCCTAAAGGATCGGTCTTGGTACCATTCTCTGTCTCAGGCTCTACAGCAGCAGCGGCACTCAAGACCTCATCAGCAAAAGGAATGGACACTCGTCTGGAAAACCGAAAGTAACACTGACCTCGACCTAAATCCAAAATTAGGCCAGTGTGTTTGATGAAGTCCGCTCCCAGGATGATTGGAAAGCAAAGGTCCTTAGCCACAAGAAAGCTCCACACCCAGGAAAAATGCTCAATCTTTATTTTGATTTGAGCTTCGCAATTGATGACAAGAGGTGATTTAGAAGCAGTCCAGCATATAGAAGAGTTTGGCTCAGTCTGCCTGATGAAACCTCCAGAAAATAATTCTTCATAAAACGCAAGGGAGATTAGACAACGGGCGGCTCCAGAATCCACAAGGGCCTTCTGCACCGTGTCTCCAGCTAAGATGTTCAGGCGAGGGCAGACTGAGCGTGCCGCTTTGACCCCCATCGAGGCAACCCCACGCATCCCCCGCAACAGAGGCTCCTTCTCAGCAAAATCAGATCTAACTACCACTTTGAACCCCTTTTGCAGCATTCCACTTGAAGTCTTAGAAAAAATCTTAACATCTTTTACTTTATTCCCCGAGGACTCCCGTGACAAGAACCCCCGGGTCCTCACAAGTTTTTTGGGAGGTTAGCATTCCTTCTTCCTTGTTGACAGTCACGTCTGACGTGACCAATACCACCGCATCCCCAACAGGTAGGAACACGCCTCTGCTGCTCATTGGTGGGAGACGCGTGGGATACCCCGACAGAAGCCGCCGCGACACCGGGTCCGCTCCGGGGAAGATGCCCCAGGGACTGGGCCCTTTGAGAATCAGCGGCCTGGACAGTGCGTGAAAGGATGGACAACCTATCCAGGTCCGCGAAGGAAGATGGTCTTGGAGCGAAAACCAGCCGGGATCTCTCCCCAGCATTGAGACCCACGAGAATGATGTCCACCAGCTGAGTCTCGGTAAGGTCCAACCGCAACACTCGCCCCACCATGCGGATGTCATTGGCAAACTGGCTGAGGGACTCGTTGGGTGCCTGCGGGCGGAAAACTTTCTCAACCTTCAGTCTTTCCATGACTTGAAAAGGGACGAAGAAATTCAACACATCAGCATGAAAGAAATCAAAGCTCGTTTGGCGCTTGAGGCAGTCTACCAATCTGTCACTCAACGGCTTCCTGCAAAGCGGAGCAAGAAGCTCCAACAGCATGATATCGGAGATGCCAGGATGTTCCTTAATTCTCAAAACCTTTTCCAGGAACTTGATCAGTGCCTCCACATCCAGTCCGTCAACTGGTCGAAGGTCCTGCAAGGCGGAGGAGAGAGGATGAGGCAATTTCGCAAAGGCACCGCAAAAACCCTTTTGCGACGCATCCGCAACGGAAGCCACCGGGGCGGCGACAGACGCCGCGGGAGCGAGGAACAGGGCTGGCACCCGCAACACTCCATCCATCCCGCGGACCACCTCCTGGGCAGCCGCAGGAGGAACGGAGGCCACGGATCCCCCGACCGGTCCAGCCCCCACAACACCAGTCTCCCCCCCAGCAGACCCCGCCGCAGCGCGCTCGAGAGCTTCCACGGCACTCTTCACAACACCAGCAGACCGTAGGCGGTCAATGACTTGTTCAAATTCAGCACACCTACCCTCCACCCAGGTCTTATCCGTCGGCTCAAGATCCGGGACCCCGGCCAACAGACTCAACCTGGTTTGCCAGTGGAGCAGCTGAGTGAGGAGCGAGACTTTTGACCTGCCCGAGGGCAACTCACTCCAGCCCTCAAGCTCACCACTCAACTCCTCCACCCGCTCCCTACACACTTCCAACTCATCCTCCGACTTGAGGCCAACAGGCCAACTTTGAGCCTGTCCAAGAATGCCTCGGACCTGACTTCGCAGACTTCTCACATCTGGAGCAGGGGCCTCCCCACGTGACAGAACCTCAAAAATCAGCTCACCCTTCCGCAGGTGTTCCGGGACAATTCCCGACATCGTGTCCTCAGCCAGCTGCCACACAAAGAACACAGCAACACAACACAATTGCACAAAATCCTTAACCTCCTAAGGTGTCTGGGCGAAAATTCCTACGCAACCATTCCGGGGTCCAACAGAAGACGCTATCCCACTCGCCACACACACACTCCACCAAATTGAAGAACCATGCACACACACATACATACACTCACACACACCAAACTAACACAACTCCTCCGAGACTACACTTCAGAACGAACCACGCTCTGCTACCATCTGAACCGCACCCCCGCGGAAGCGCACCCGACCTTTGGAAACGTGCTTGCCCAAGGCGCTCCACGGGAGGGGCTCACCAACGCTCTCAGGAGTTCAGAACAAAAAAAAACAAACTTGTGGAACCAGCCATTTAATTTAACCCAAAGTTAACAGCAAAATTAACAACAGCAAAAACAGAGCAAAATCGGGAACATCAAAGGTCCACAGTGATAAATTTGATAACAAAAGATTTTTTACCAGAAGTCAATGTCACCAAGGTTGGCCAACCAGAATATCGATATTCAAAATTCAAGAACCACAGTATTTAAAAATTTTCCCCCTTTCTGAAACTTTAACTTTAAAATTGGCATTGATAAATTAAATAAATAAATAAATAACAACAAATAAATTTCAATAAATAAACATAACAATTTACAAACACAAAATACACAAAAGAATTGGCGTGCCGAATTTTGAGGTTGACAAAAATAATTCCACCCGGAGACCTGTGGCGCAGGGCGGGCTCCTAATGGGATATTAACCTAACATAGAGACTACAAATAAATAAATAAACAAATACTGTCACACATAAATAACAAAATATCACAGTTCATTGGTGGAGTGGCATATCACAGTAGTTCGTTTATGGCGTCATGGCACTGGAAAGAAGAGCGTCGGCCTGCAGCTCCGGCAAGTGGGGACCAAGGCCATGTATGTCCCCTAGGTGGGCAGGCGGACGGACCAGGCCGGAACCATCATCTGCATGGCATTGTCGGTGGGACCAAGTCCCCAGCTGGACCCCAAAATGATGCGTTGGGAGGTTTAAATCACCGCATTACAGCACAAAAATCACTGGTAGAAAAATATCTGAATTGGTGTCGTTTCTTTTGAAACGCCGAGAAAATTTGTACGTCTTGCGGTGACAGTTCACCACGGCACCTATGATCTTTTTCAGGACGTTGCGTCACAGCTGGTGAAAAGAAGAAAAACAACACCGAATATTCCAGAATGACAGCATACAGAAAACACTAACCAGAAAAAAAAACAACACTATAACAAATGAGACGTGACATCACACATGGTGGGCAAAACGTCACGGCTCACAAGTAATTGAGTTAAAATGCTATAAAGCTATATACTTTTTATTCAAATTACCTTAAATTTGTGTAGCCAAAAAATTATTTTACTTTTGAATCTTTGGGAATTTTCATGTCCAAAGCTAGAATTAACATTTGTTTTTCAATAAATACATTATACCTCATATTATTTATACTACAGTTGTTATTTATTCACATAATTCAAAATCAATATATTTAAAAATTATTATCTTCTTTAAATTATTTACTTATTATTTTATTTTATAAAAATCTTTTCGCCTGTCCACAAAGTCTCTCAGGAATGTTACCTCAGGAATGTTACCAGTATTTTGTCCTTTTAATGTGATACAGTTGTTAGTGTCAGCCTGGGCTAGGTAGCTATCTTGGTTTTAGTTGAAGTGTTGCAAGTTGATTGCTGTTGCTAATGTTTTAAAAACTGCTATTGAAGAACTCCTCGATTACAATGGTAAGTACATCAATTAATTCTCATGAATGTTACTTCTATTTTAATGTGTTAGATGTAACAAACTTCATAAACAAAAGAATAATGTGATAAAACAAATGTTCTTGAATGTCTCAGTCCTAACTTCACTTCAGAGGAACTAACCTGTGGTCAGTTTTCATATGTTTGTCAATGATTCTCAGGAATGTTACCGCTCATGACTGTTACCGTGTAGAAGTAACATTCATGAGTGACTGGGTAACATTCCTTAGATTTTGTTGTAATAATATTTTCTAATCAAAAGGGTGTCCATAAGTTTTTAACAGGAATGTTGGTTAGTGCAAAACAGTTTATAGGATCTCTATCTCATGTTTGTTGGAATGTTAATTTCACAACAATAACGAGTCTACATGTCATATGGATACATTTTTTTAGAATTAAATTAACCTTGTAGCAATGAAGCAGCTGCTACTGGAGATAGGTTATCAGTGATGCATATTGTTGTAGCTTACTGTACTAGTAGCATGGGGGCACAGGCCCAAATTTAATATGTTTAGGCCTACATGTAGTATTTAACAAATTAGAAAAATTAATGAATCAAATTACCTTATCCTGTATGCTGTGTTGCTGATGCAGTATATTATTTCACAGGCTAAACTGACAGCAGCTGATAAGCAGCGTCGTTATAGAGAGAAGCGAAAGCAAGACAAAGAGCGTGATGCAGTATACAAAGAAAAAGAAACGGAGAGGTACCGGTAAATTAAGCTATAATATTGTTAACCTAATTCATCAATTTAACAAATTTATTTTGAAATTTTTGACATAAATTATACTTTATATAAATTATAATCAACATAATACTACTTTTTTACTGAATTACCTAAAACCATAGGTTTTATGAACAATCCTATGCTAAAAATTTTAAGGATTACTATCCCTGGATTGGCAACGTGACTTATACTGTACTGGCTTTATTTTTGGACGGTAACTGCAGAGGCCTACACTGCAGAGGCGGTACTGCTGGTCCATAGCGAAAAAGAGATGAGGTCCCTAAAAAAATTTATTTACAGTAAAAATTATTGTAGGGCATAATTCAATTTATATTATAAGGTAGTTTAAATTTTTTCAGAAATGCAAAACGGAAAAGGATATCTGATTCAACACCTACAGAGCAACAGAAGAAATGAAAATCATGGAGGGAGTGGGATTCAACAAGAAGAAAAAAACAACTTAATAGGCTATCCAGTGTGTTGACACCGCTCTCATCTCCTCTCTCTGGAGCTAATCTAAGCGGTGATGTGAAACGAGGAAGAAAAGTGATGTTGAGAAACAGAGCACAATGTTACAGTGAAAACGTGAAGCTTAGAGATAATGAAAATTAATGAAAGACTAATTTTTAGGTGGCCAAAGAAAGTCCGCTAAATTTCGGTATGTGGGTGTTTGTCAAAGTCCTGTAGAAGATGACGGTGAGGTGAAAGTGACCTTTTTCAAAGTAATTTCTGGAAACAATGGAAATTTTTTTATAATTGATGTCAATGATACTAGTTATGTTCTCTTTAGTCAAATTTTAGGCATACTACCAACTCAAATCATTCTGAAAGGAGATAGAACCTTTTACTAATTTCCAAACCCAGTTGATGTGTTTGAGACGAGTTATAAGACTATGAGTTTTCTTTTCAAGTTGCTGGATTCTTACCAATATTGATTCTGTGTTACCGGTACTTAATAAAGATGTTTTTTTTATATTTAACTGAGGGTTATAATTTGTTTTATTTTAACATCATAAAAACTAGGCCTACTCATGAATGTTACTTCAACTCATGACTGTTACACACACTCATGAATGTTACCTATGTATAAATTAAATTTATAAACGGGTAATATTAAAAATAAACAATCAAACTTAATGAGGAGTATTAGCTGTAAGTATAAGAAACAAGTTAGAGCAATTAAAATATAATGAAAACTCCTCTACTATTTTAAAACCGAAAAAAATTACTTGGAATTTTCATTTAAAGTAACATTCATGAGTTTAAATATGAAAAAAACGACATAGAGTAAAACATTAATTATTATGTACTCAATAGTATGTTCTACTTTAAGTATTTATACCAGCTGTGCAACAATTGTCAAAATACATTTGTGAAAAATAATTTATTTTAACAACAATAAAATGGTAACATTCATGAGAAAACGTCGAACACTTATGTATAAAGTAATAAATAAAAGCAAAACAATAACTTGGATTCGCGAAACCAACCTATGCTGCGCATGTTAAACATTACTGGTTTCATTCCTTTGGTTACTAAGAAAAACAAATAAAAAATATTTTCTGAAAATGTTAATAATTGTTTTCATGAAATGGCAAGTATTTTGATAATGACTCATATATATATATATATATATATTATATCAGGGTGGCCACTGAAACCCAGTTTTACAATTCCCGGTTATTTCCCGGTTTTCCCGGTCGTAAAACTGTTCAAATCCCGGTCCTACTTCCTTGAACGGACCTCCGATTACACAGTCGGCCCGGCACACAACGGCCGAAATAACTGTTTTTAGCGTGACTGTGTTACACAGTTTTGTTAATAAGGTAGACACTTCATAAAAATACAACTAATACTATCACGTGAGTGATTAATTCAACAGTAAAAACTGAACTTGCATTGGGAATAACATTAGATTGAAACAAGCGATATAGCGAAACCAAAGCGGTCGGCTGACCTAGGACGGATAACCGAGCCGGGACTGTGACTACTGAGTGGCAATTTCAACAGGTCTGCGAGTACCCGCCCCTCTTCCCCACTCACCGCCATATTGAAAGCGCCGGCGCGTCACAGATGAGTATACAGAGCGCCACTGCAAGGCACACATATTTTTTACAACTGACAACACGTTACCATTGCACAACGAACGGCATCCCCTCTCACACCCAGCTTTGATTATCTGTCCCGACGTATTTTATTTTATTAGAACTGCAAAGTACATCATAAAAGAAAACTGTAAATATTGTATTTTAAGTAATTACAATAACAGTTTACAGAGATATAAATATACGTGCTTACAATTAAGTCGAGAATAAGGCAAGTTTATTTAAATTAAAATATTATGAAAATACTTACAAGTAGAAAGAAGCTCACGATGTGCAGTAAATATTGGAAACGCACCAGTTTTAAATTAATAGTCTATATCATGTAATTATCAAACACTTGCATCAAAATAAAATCCACTTTAATAACGAAAACAAGTCTTGCAAATATTGAAGGCCTATATTCTAAGATCTCAGTAATGAAACAAACATATTTCTCATAAATATAAAATGTTAAGGCAAAAAACTTATTTACAATTTTTGTTGTGAAGCATTTATCTCGTATATCTTAAACTTTACTCTTTTTGTTCAGTTCTGAAATTCTTTCATCCAGCTCCGCCGTTCTCTTTCTTGCATCGATGAGAATGTTTGCTTTTTCGGCTTCTAACTTCTTTTTTTCCTCAAGAGCTTTTTTCTTTTCGTTTTCAATCTTTTTGTTCTGATCCTCTTCTAGTTTTTTCTTTCTTAAGTGCTCATTATATCGAGCATGAGCATTTCTTGCTGAATGAACTAAATCTTTGGATATTTGAAGGTTGTCCAAACCTCCAGCCGCAGCAACTCCGTCATAAATCTGCCTTAGTGCAACAAGACTTTCTTCTTTTAGGTTGTCCACGATGCATTCTTTGTTCACGGAAAATCCTCGTTCAACCGTGGCATTTCCGTGGGACATTGTTAAAATCATTTTCACGAAAGACGTTAGCTCTTGGTAATTTTCGTCGCCAACTAGATCTAGGATCTCCATGAAAAACTTGTCCAAACGTTTTTTGTTTCTCCTGTACATTTTGCATTGCTCCAAAACTTCGGGCAATGCGAACAGTTGCTTAAATTGCCTTTTTGTTTTATCAGCTCTTAAACCCGACATCCTTCGTTTGCTTACTAATATTTCTAAGCATTTGTTTAGACGAGTTTCCGCAACCTCAAAATTGTTTTTGATGATGTTGGGGTCTAAACAAGAGAGGGCTCTTGTAAAAGGTTGTCTAAGGGGGGATTTGTCCATAATTTTTTTAATTATGGCTAAAAGGCAATTTCTTGCACTTTGTTTTAGGCTTAGTTTTTCTGCGTCTGATGTGTTTGGACAAGCTTTTAAAGCCTCCTTTGTTCCAAACCCGAGATCAAAGTGCTTAGCACTGATCAAATTTTCCGGATTCTGGAATTCAACTTTTGTCAATTGGTTTTTAACCTCAACTAAATGGTCTCTCTTTACAACCTTTTCCGTGAGTGTCGTGGCAATGGAGGTTATCTCAGAATAAAGAAATGGCACCATTGGCGCATCACTTTGAAATTCTCTTAAAAATGGTTCCAACATTTCACAAGTAGAACAAAAAAAAGCCAATTTCGCTGGCAAGAGTTTGTCAGCAAGTTTGTCTTTGACAATTTTAAAGCTGTTGCAAGTGGGTTCCTTTTTCCCTTTGACGGCATCCACGTACTTTCTTACATTAGGCAGTATTGACAACGCTCTTTCTGCAACTCTGCTACTTTCAACCCACCTAACTGCACAAAACTTGAGAGGAAATGAATCTGATCCACTGAATTTCAAATAATCGGATCTTCGTGCAGGCGAGTCCTTAAATAAATTGTACAGAGCTCTTAAGAACTCCACTAGTTCCCAATCAGTGCATTTTATACCTGTCTTGAACGCATTGTGAATAGTGTGCAGACCACAACTACCGATATCAAGTAATTCGGAGCCGCCAAGTATATCAACTAATTCTTGCTGAAGGTCTGACAACAATTTCATATTTACATTCGGCCCATCCATAGAAATCTGTAAAATTCGTGTTAGCATATCAGGGGAAATGGCTTCTTTAATACCATTGAGGAGATCTTCAGCTGTTGAGTGTCCCAAAAAAATTGATTTAAAGTACCGTGTACACACTTCCTTTTTATTCGAGTCCCAAAAACGGATATGCAAATCCATTTGCTGTTTCTGTGACACTTTATTTAGCGCTTCGTCGAAGCAAAGAACAATATGGGAACAATCACTAAGCTGTTTGGCTAAATTCCGTTCGAAATGAGGGGCTAGCCCGTACACAACCGTATACCCCACTTTAGTCCGCTGCAATTGAATTTTTGAAGCAATGTCACTATCGGGAAATTGTGCTTTGAAACCGTCTGCGCAACGTGCGGCTACACGAAAGGGTATGTGATTTATTACAATTTGCAAACACCAAAATATTTCAGATTTTGTCACGGATTCGGCAAGGAGATATTGTTTCACTACAGTTTTAGGTTGAGTGACTACTGGGGTTTGTCCAACGGTGTTTGTCGCTACTTCACAGGCAAGTGCCGCCGCCGCAGGCGCTGGCGTCACCACCGTTGCATCAGCTTGCTGGATACTTGTGGAAGGTCCGGGTAAAGTAGTTGATGATCCCGCTTGTAAAAACATTGCTAACGGAAGACTTGCTCTTTTATTTTTTTCATTTAAAGTATGCTTCATAGATTTGGAATGCGATTTCAGAGCAGTTTTTCCCATACTACTTATATTTATCACTGTTTTACACAAAGTGCATATTGCAGAGCTTCTACTGTTTGGATCCTCCTTTACCCATGGAAATTCATTTCTGTACGATGGTTGGAAGGTAGTTGTACTCGGTTTAGAATGCGCCATCTTGGCCTACAAAATAAAGAAAAACGCGTTAGTAACTGTTTAAATTGTACTCAGGGCTGTCGCGTAGACTGAGTAAGCGGGGAAACGCGCGCTGCTACTTTTTCATGAGAGAAATCCGGCGTTTAGAGAGAAAATGCTATCGGAAATGCGTTTACCCCAAGTTACAAAATTACAAAACTCTGATAAATGTTGTATCCTTTAACCATTATGTATTGTACTTATTTAATTTTTAGGAATATCTCGCGGATCTTAAGTTATTTTTATGAAGTATTTGCAGACTAAACCAAAGCCATCTGGTTACTACGGTGCAGTAACAGGGTTTCGACACGCATTTTTAACCTGTGTGATTTTAATTATGAAGCTACGAACTATCAACAATGTACCCTTAAGATGAATGCAGGAAACACAAAGTGAAACTTCGTCCTTGTCCATACGACAGCCCTGACTTTAGCTTTACTATATCAAAGTATATGCATACACTCCCGGGAAATTGTTATATTTAACTACTTATTAAAATTGTTTAATATTTTATGCACTTTTAATAAAGACAAAATTTTTACTTTCTCATTATGAGGTTTGCGTCTTGTGGCATGGTTTGAAACATTGTAAACCAATTATCTAAAATAACAGACAACAGCGTTGGGGCTAAATAATAGCAACACTGGAGGGTGAGAGGCGTGGAGGCACGGAGGGGAAGCCAGAAGCAAGTTCAGCTCCGCCGCCGCGCCGGCGCCGCCGGCATTCATTACCAGTGGCAGTACTGGCAGTGTCGCTTTGGTGTACACTTCAGGTTAGCAGTTATGGGCCCGAGTGTACCTTGGTGCATCTTGGTGTACCTACGGCCGACCCTCCCAATTACTCCCCCCCCCCCCCCGCGACAACAGTCATCTACAGCTGATTATGTACCTTAGAAATCACACTTTTATTCAGAACATACGAGGATGTTTATTCGTAGATTCGTTAAGAAAACGTTTTGATGACACGTAAAATCTAATATATTCAATTTAGTTTAAACCACGGCCAACTTGGGCGTAATCCAAATTTTAATTGATTGAAACGTTTCACAGCTACTTCTAATTCAAAATAGGAACAATAAATCAGTTGAATATAAAGGTGTAAGTAAACAAAGCTAAATATTTGAATATACTGTAGGTAGATTTGATATTTATTAAACTTTCATTTTATTGCTTAGCTACCAATTTTCTGACAATAATTAAAAACATTTATTCTTGCAAAAAAACTTTTAACAAAAGACATTAAACAGAAACGCTGAAGAATTAGCCTACCACTATCATTTGGGGCATATAACTCGCTCATTATACCTTATACTTCAATCTGTCAGCTTTAATTGCTTGAAAGGGTTATAAGAATACAATTTGCATTCTCAATTATTAACAGTTGCCTTCCGATATACCCTTTTGCAACAAGTGATCCCAACTACTGTAAAAAATTCCAGTCGCCGTACTACATACAATAATAATTATAAAATAACCTTAAGTAATATAAATATACATCCCACTTACCTCGAAAAGCTTTGGTAGGAAATCTTCAACTAAAGAAACATATTGTTGTAAAACTCACAGCATAAAACGCGATACGATCTGTCCAGTGCTCACTGTTCACCAACAACTGAACGAATAATAAACGAATTCTGGAGGCTATGAAAATTGGAGAGGGGAAATAAATGCGACTGATAGATAAGGTTATTTTGGGACACTTCGTGGAAACGCGTACCGGACGCGCATTCAAACTTCAGAAGGAAAGGATCCTGCGACTACAGGATTAGAAACAGATAATTCTTTTACATTTTCTCAGGCCCTAAGACCCTTACTAACCCAATCTCGCTAAAATAAACAAATTAAATTAAATATCCGTTTATAGAAAATATTCCAACAGCATTTCAAATAATGTTTATCGGTTATGTGCGTCTGCTAAAACCAGTAGTCAGTTTGTGAGTCGTACGGCAACGGTAGATAAGTTTGTGATGGTAAAAAAAAAACTATCACCTGCTACACTACACTATTTTTATCTACAATATTTTGTTCTACTGCATTGCCATAATATTGAATAATAATTACATAGTCCACTTATTTATTTATCCGAGGTATTGAAATTAATAACCTACG
>JAQYXR010001343.1:0-35080 GCA_030545055.2 Neoaliturus tenellus | reverse complement strand
ATCGAAGAGTTGAAGAGAAAGAATGGACATTCTACATAGTAAAATTTGAACATTTTAATATAAATAAGTAAACTGAAAAAAGTAGATGTAGAATAGAGAGCGAGGAATAGATCACTTTGTGGTAATGGACTAACATGCCACTTAGTGCTCTATTCCTCGTTCTCGCGTTAAATTGGATTACCTTGACCTATTTGTTTGACTGTTAGAATTTGGTTAACACTGTTGAATTTCAGTTTTGAACTAATGTTTATTTTTATTCAACTGTTAAAGTTTTTTAACACTGTCGAATTTTAGTTTTGAACTAACTTTTAATTTATGCGAATTTTAGTTCAACTCTAGTTAATTTATGCGCAAATTTAGTTCAACCAAGTGCCTGTGCTCTAGCCATTTCCACTCCAACATTTGTTCTTTTAACATCTGTCCCATAACATCTGTCCTAACAGATGTTAAAAGAAAGTTTGTTAAAGTTTGAATATAAAGAAGTATATACTAAAACTCCAATGGGAATAAAGAACACGAATGAACAATTAGTTTGTAGAAGGTTAATATTTTGTTGAAAATGTTTGATTTCCTAGGATAGTGAAGAGGATGAAATAGTGGTGGGGGAACCATTATAATAGGAGGAACGTGAGAGCCCATTTCATTTCTTGGTGAAATTTCGAAGAGTAAACATCTCAACATGTATCGTTGCGATAAATGTTCGGAATCGTTTCACGATGAAATTCTATTAGACTGTCATAAAGAACTAATTCACAACAACCCAGAAGAAAAACAAGAACAACAAGAACAACAAGAAGAACAAGAACAACAAGAAGAACAAGAACAACAAGAAGAACAAGAACAACAAGAAGAACAAGAAGAACAATATGAAATAACAGCAACATCTTCAACTACTTTACCAAATCTACAAGTATTTGCATTACCTGGTAAAGTAGTAATGCATCATAAGATTCAAAATGAAAACTTGAAGCTAGAAGAATTTATTAGAGAAGCAAAACCAATTGTAAGTAAAACTTTAAAAGAAGAATTAAAAAGATTGAACTTTCTTAAATTTGGTTTACTACTAGAAGCTATGTTTATAAATGTACAAGAAGAATTATCACCAAGAGGATTCATAACAAAAAACCGAACCATTATGGAAAGTTCAAACATTGATTCAATAGTAGAGAACTGTATAGAAGAAATATTAACAAAAATTCAGGAACACGAAGGAAGAAGATCCGGATGGAGTCTTACAAGTATTGAAGTATTAGATATAAGAGTTCACAAACATGGATATGGACTAATGGGATCAAGTTACATTCCTCTGCCAAAAAGAATTGAAGATACAAAATCTTGTATTAATGTTAAAAATGAAGACAATGAATGTTTTCGTTATGCAATGACAACTAAATTTGTACCACATCATGTGAATAGACCTGACCAAGAATATGAAAATCAAAGATTTAGATACAATTTTCAAGGAATCACTTATCCTGTATCACTGAAAGATATATCAAAATTTGAGAAGAAAAATCCCGGTACGTCTATCAATGTTTTTGCATTAGATAGTTCAAACAAAGTGTATCCTTTACGTATTGCAAAAGAAGAGCTACCAGATCATACGGATTTACTACTACTAACGCGAGGAGATGTGTCTCACTATGTGTACATAAAGCAATTTGATCGTCTTGTTAACAAGCAACTTTCAAAAAATAGAAACAAAAAGATAATTTGCAAGAGATGTTTTAATTTTCAACGAGAAGGAAGAGAAGGAAGAGAATGGTTACAAGAGCACAAAAGACTATGTAACAATAATTAATTAAGCAAAGATTAATTTACCTGCGGAAAACAGAGCATTCGTTAAATTTGAAAAGGTTCATCATCAATACCGTATCCCTATAGTTGTATATGCGGACTTTGAATCAACACTAATTCCTATAGAAGATGAAAATTGTGAAGCTAGAAAAAGTGTCAAAATCAAATGCACAAACCAAATAGTTTTTGTTTAATGGTTAAATCAACATTATCAGAAGAACATTTAAACAGATATGGATTAACTTCAGAACCTCTAGTATATCGTGGTAAAAATGTAGAAAAAATATTTCTTGATCACTTATATTCAATAGCTGGAAATGCACAAAGATTATATACAAATATTGTACCAATGAAACCGATGGAGGAAGAAGAAGAAATTCAACATGAAAATGCAACTCTATGTTTCTTATGCAAAAATGATTTTACTATTGAGAATTATAAAGTTAAAGATCACGATCACCTCACAGGTTATTACAGGGGTGCTGCTTGTAATAAATGCAACTTGAGCTATCGTTTACCACTATTTATTCCTGTGGTTCTGCATAACCTCAGTGGGTACGATGCTCATTTTATAATACCTGAACTAGGAAGAGACGATGGTAAAATCGATGTGTTAGCTGAAACTTCAGAGAAGTTTATAAGTTTTTCCAAAGAAGTTGGAAACATAAAACTAAGATTCTTGGACTCCTACAGATTTATGCCGTCGAGTTTGTCCAAACTTTCAGAAAATTTAAGGAAACAAGATTTCATCGAAACAAAGAAGATTGTAAATAACGACAAACTGGATTTGGTACTTCGGAAAGGTGTGTTTCCATATGATTACATAGATAGTTTAGAAAGATTTAATGAAACATCACTTCCGGCTAAAGAAGAATTCAAAAGTAAACTTTATGACATGGACATATCTCAAGAGGACTATGATCATGCATGTAAAGTATGGAACGATTTAGGATTTAGAACATTGGGAGAATATTCAGATTTTTATGTTAAATTGGATGTAACTTTACTATGTGATATAATGGAAGAATTTAGAAATACATGTTTTGCAGCATATGGATTGGACCCTCTTCATTCGTACACTTCACCTGGATTAGCATGGCAAGCTATGTTGAAAGAAACAAATTGTAAAATACAACTTCTTACTGATATAGATATGGTTATGATGTTAGAGTCAGGAGTTCGAGGGGGATTGACGCAAAGCGTTACACGACATTTCAAGGCGAACAACAAGTATCTGCCCGATTATGATGCATCAAAACCAACAACATTCCTGGGTTATTTTGATGCAAATAACTTATACGGATGGGCAATGTCGAATCCCCTTCCATATGATAATTTTAAATGGATAGATCCAGAATCGATTGGAAACATAATGGATATACCGAAGCATGGTGAAACTGGTTACATTTTTGATGTTAATTTTGAATATCCTGAACATCTTCATGATCAACATTATGATTTACCACTTCTTCCTAAGACTGAAATTTCCCCTACTGGAAGATGGCCAAAATTAATGATGACTTTAACCGACAAGTCTCGATATGTTGGACACTACTGGATGATACAACAAGCTTTAGACTTAGCATTGAGAATTACAAAAATTAATCGAGTACTACAATTTTCTCAATCTTGTTGGTTAAAACCTTACATCGACAACAACACAAGAAGAAGAGCCACCGCTACATCAAGTTTTCAAAAAGATTTTTTCAAATTAATGAATAACGCAATATTTGGCAAGACTTTGGAAAACAAAAGGAAACATAAGGATATCAAATTGGTAACTGATCCAGTAAAATTACAGAAATTGGTGCAACAACCAAACTTTGGTTCATCTATAATTATTAATGAAAATCTAGTTGTTATTTCCATGAACAAGAAGTCAGTTACAATGGATCGTCCTTTGTATCTTGGAATGTCAATCTTGGATATTTCAAAAACACATATGTACGAGTTTCATTATAAGAAGATGGTTAACTATTATGGAAGAGAGAACATTGGTATTGCATATATGGACACGGATGCACTAATTTACTGGATTAAAACAAATGACATGTATGAAGATCTACGCACCTTTATATATAAAGATGATTTCGACTTTTCCGATTATCCTAAGGATCATCCAAATTACGACTATGACAGAAATAAGAAAGTATTGGGAAAATTTAAAGATGAAACAAATGGTGTGCCGATGATGGAAATTGTAGCATTAATGTCCAAACTGTATTCATTTCAACTGTACATAAACGAGAGGAACGAACATCAAGTCACGAAGAAGGCCAAAGGAATAAAAACTTCTTTCCTGAAGAAGAACGTACAGTTTGAACATTATAAAAGATGTTTGTTTGAAAATGTTGAAACAACTGCAACGTTCAACACTATTAGAAGTTATAATCATCAACTTTTTAGTGTCAAACAAACAAAGTGGGCATTAAGCTACAAAGATGACAAGCGCCATATTTTAGAAGATAAAATTAATACTTTACCATTCGGCCACTACTCTCTAAACCCTATCGACCAGTAAACCTATTCTTCGTCCTCTACCTTCTTCCTTTTTCCTTTCCGTAAAGAAGAGGGGACATGGCAAGCTCAATGCCATGTTCCCTCTTTTTTACACTAATATAAAAATGGCCTTGACCTATATTCAAACTATATAAATGAGAATAAACTATTCTATGGATCAGTATTTTTACATGCAGTGTACAAGCAACATCTGAAGATGGAAAGTGTGAAGGACAAGATTGTAAATGAACTACATAAACCAGCAAGAAGAAGATTTCCAAGAAGAAGTACAATCATTAAAGGAATGAATGATCTTTATCAAGCTGATCTCATTGAAATGATACCGCACAGTAAATTAAATAAAGGATTTAAATATATTTTAACAATTATAGACTGTTTTTACTAAAATAGCTGACGCTTTACCAATGAAGGATAAGACTGGTAAAAGTGTTACAAAAGCTATGGAAACCACAATACAAAGAAATAAATTTAAAATTAAACATCTACAGACCGATGATGGAAAAGAATATTTTAATAAAGACTTTGGAGCTTTGATGAAGAAATATCAAATAAATCATTATTCTACAAATTCTGAAGTTAAAGCTTCAATAATTGAAAGATTCAATAGAACATTAAAAGGTGCGATGTATAAACAATTTTCAAAAAGAGGATCATACGTGTGGTATGACATATTACCACAACTTATAAAAGAGTATAACAACAAATATCATCGTACCATTGGAATGAAACCTATCCAGGTAAATAGTGCTAATGCCAAAATTGTATTACAACGCATTAAAAATAATACAACACCAAAATTGGAAAAATTGCAACCAAAGAAGTTCAAGGTCAACGATAAAGTTCGTATAAGCAAATACAAAGGTGTATTTAGTAAAAGATATCTACCAAATTGGACTAATGAAGTATTTACAATTTATAAAGTGCAACCAACTATACCTGAAACCTATTTATTAAAGGATAACAAGGGTGAATTACTTCAAGGTGGATTTTACGGACACGAATTGTTGAAATCAACAGTCGGTGATGTATATCTTGTCGAGAAGATTTTACAAAGGAAAAAGGATATGGTTAAAGTCCGGTGGTTAGGGTTTGATAAAAGTGAAGACTCTTGGATTCCTTCAAAAGACTTAGTATAGTTGTTTAATAGCTCATTGTGTGTTTAACCTTTATACAAGATGGAGATTGTACAACAAAAAGACCGATTTAATATCAATAACATTGATGAATTGACAGTTGACAATGATAAGTTAAATCATGGAAAACATGGTGAATTACTACCAAATACGATAAGATGTCTAATAACTGGTCCTTCAAATTGTGGAAAAACTAATGTTGTTTTTAACCTTATAACTAATCCTAAAGGATTGCGTTTTAATAATATATACATTTTTTCAAAATCATTGCAACAACCAAAATATCAATTATTGGATAAAGTACTTGCAAGTGTACCTGAAGTGAATTTTTACAAGTTTAATGCCAGTGAAACAATTATGCAACCAAATGAAGCAAAACCATTTTCTATTTTTATATTTGACGATGTTTCTTGTGAAAATCATGACACAATAAGGAATTATTTTGCTATGGGAAGACATCATAATATTGATAGCATTTATATTGGTCAAACATACAGTAAAATTCCAAAACAACTTATAAGAGACAATGCAAATATGTTGATCATCTTCAAGCAAGATGAAACAAATTTAAAGCATATATATAATGATCATGTAAATGCGGATATGCCATTTGAAAAATTTAAAGAGATGTGTGGCAAAGCATGGAATGAGAAATATAGCTTTCTCGTTATTATGAAGGAAGAAGATATTAAAAATGGTAGATATCGTATAGGGTTGGATAAATTTGTATTTATGCGTTGAACTACCGATGCTACATCTAGTTACACGTTGAACTTCACAGTGTAAACATGGTGAATCAAGAAAAACTATTGAAAGAAATAAAATCACTCAGTGATTCTATTAGGATGAAGAATCGTGCATTGAGGATGGGTTTAAGTGAAAGAGAAGAATTTCTAGAGACTACATTTAAACCTATTACGGAACCTTTAAAACAGATATCAGAAACTATTGGTAAACCTCGTTATGAAGGAGATGTTTTACTACCAGTTTCTAAACAAGAAGTACAAGCATTAAAAAAAGAAGAAGATGATGATTCATATACAAGTGCTAGTGAGCAAGAAGAAACAAAAGAAGAAGAACCAATTGTTGAAAAGGAAGAAGAACAGCCAATACCTGAAGCTGAACAATCTATTCCAAATTTAACACAATTGAGTAGCGATATATTACAACATGGACCTCTTGGAAGAAAATATATAATGAAAATGCTACATGACATGAAATCAAACCCGAATTTGAGTAGATCACACGTATACGGAGCAAGAATTGATGGGAATGAATTGAAGATTGGCGATTCAAAGCTTGAAATAACACAAGACGATTACATCATTATTGGTGAGCATAGATATAAAGGAACAAAAGGATTATATGAATTAATTTTTAAAAACATACCACTAAGATATTCATCCAAAGATTTAAGTGTTTTTAAGGAGATTCTACAAAATACTAACGCTCATAAAAGAAACTACTTAAAGGATGGAATGATTAATCGTTCACGTGCAACAAAATATAACATCGTTATAAAAAAGTTGTTTCCTCCACGAAAATTGCCAACATTACGTACTGCACCAGCGGTAAGACAACCACTGAAAAGAAAATCTTTATCACTTATGGATTTATCACTTCTTGAACAACATGGTAAAAAGAGTAAAGGAGATACTTCAACATCTGGTAAAGGATTGATGAAAAATCTATACAATACAAATGTGATTTACTACAATGACATCAATAAATTGGTTGATAGAATGAGACTATTGCATGAAGCCATGGAAGCCGGTCATACAGGTTTGAATAATGAATGGGTGGCTCTAGTTGATGAACTTAGGAATCGCGGTATAGTCGTATAATTGTCCGTGGATATAAAAGAGGTGCAAGCATAAGACGTATCAGTTCTAACATGAGCGTCGACAAGTTCGGACGGTACTCCGCTTTAGGAGTGCAAGTTGGAGAAGACAGAAAAAGAAGTGGATTACCACAAACACCTGAAGGTGACTATAGCATAAGTAATAAACGTTTAAAACTAGTTAAAGATCCAGAAGAAGATACTGATGGAGCAAATTTGAAGACAGTAAAAGAAGCTACTTCAACATCATTAAAATTACATAAGAATACTTACGATGTTAAATCACATAGATTAATTAATGTTGGTAAACCAACTGAAGGTTCTGATGCAATTACTAAAGAGTACTTATCATCTGAACTTTTAAATACTTTAAAATTGCAATGGGGTAATAACTTAAAAGATGGACAAACGTATAATGCTGGAAATTATAGAATAACCAACGTGGGAAATCCCAAAAATGATAAAGATTCAGTTAATAAAGAATATTTACATTCTATAATACCGGAAAAAACTGAACATGGATTTTCTTTTTATAAATTTATTATAAATGACATTGGATACCCAAAGGAAGACGGTGATGCTGTAAACCTAAAATACATCAAGGACAACTGTATTTTACAAGATGGTGATGAAATCGATTGTCATGGGAAAGTGTTGTCAAATGTAAAGTTCGGTTCTCAACCAAAAGATGCTGTTACTATGGAACAATTATCTAAAGAATTAAAATAGGAAACATCCAATTTTGTAAAACATGAAGATGCCGTGTTTAAAGCGGGGAGATAAATTTATACATGGAAATGAAAAGTTTAATTTAATGCAAGGAAATAATGATGAATGGGATGCAGGACATAAAACAATAACAAATGGAAGATTTGGTATAAAAGATACAGATGTACCTCTAATGGTGCAAACATTAATTGCGAGTGGTGGTACATTAGGTACATACAATGGTCGTAATAGAAGAATAAAAGATATTTATCCTGGTTACGAAGAAAATGATTGTGTTACAATGAAACAAACAATAACTTGGGATAAACACTTTGGGACCCAATATGATGCAAAGATGAAGAAAATAATTAATATTTTACCAGGTGAAGATTCAAATGATGCTGCTACTATTGGACAAGTCATAAAAACATCAAAAAGTGATTCAACAGCTTACACATGTAATGATAAACGTATTATGCAATTACATGATCCTCAACATCCAAAAGATGCTGTAAATTTAGATTGTTTAATAAGAATAGTGGGCAATTTACTTATTGATACCCACAATCATATAGCTAGTACAACGAGTCATGTGATGATTCAACCCGATGAACGAGAAGCTTGGATTAAAAATAGAATTATAAATCAGTATATAATTAATTTCAATAACTAAGTCTTTAAATATAAAAGATTTTGCACAAGTTATTCATTTGTGTAAAGTATCTCGTGGAGTAAACACGCCAGTTATATAAGACAACATAATGAAGACCGTATCGCTCAGTCATCGTCAAGACAGCGGCAAGAGAGGACGTGGTATAACATCAGCTGCATTATCCCTGCTTAGACGGATTCCAGTTGGTGCTGTTGTAAATCGAACTATAGACGCTTTACCATACGAATTACATCTGCCCGGAGGTTATCAATATTGTGGACCTGGAACTAAGTTGGCAAAGCGTTTAGCAAGAGGAGATCCTGGAATTAATAAATTAGATCAAGCTTGCAAGGAACACGATATAGCATATTCAAAGTATAAAGATTCAACAAATAGATCAATAGCAGATAAAATTCTAGCGGAAAAAGCTTGGCAAAGAGTAAAATCAAGTGACGCAAGTATTGCAGAAAAAGCATCGGCTTGGGCAGTAACTACAGCCATGAAGACGAAAGCAAAGTTAGGTGGTGGAAAACGTCGCAGAGGAAGACCTGCAAAGAAAGGCGCTCCCAAAAGAGGTGGAAACATTAAAAAAGGACGTCGTAGAACTCATAAGGCAAATGTAAAGAAGACTTCTGTTTGGCAAATGGTAAAAAACGGAGCAGGTTTATACCTAAGACCATACCGTGTGTACTAAATAAGAAGAGTCAATTGATAATTCCAAATAAAGCCTTAACAAATCATCAGTTAAATGATTATGTGAAATGTTTGAAAATACCATTCTTTCGAGGAGTTTTTATGAAAGATGCATTACCAACTAAAATATGGAAAAATGAAACTGGAATAGTAAATTTGGATTCCACCTATGGTCCAGGCACTCATTGGGTATGCTATAAAAAACTCGGACAAACCATTTACTACTTTGACAGTTTTGGCAATCTACCACCGCCAAAAGAACTGCAACATTATTTTCGAAACTCCAAAAACATTTTTTACAATTACAAAAGAGAACAACCTAACAATACTGAAATATGTGGGCATTTATGTTTGGAGTTTCTAGCGAAGAGTGTCAGTCAGCTTTAAGATGTCATCGTATACAGTGTCACTGAGTGGAAATTCATCCACATTGAAAAGTACGCTGTTCCCAGCATTGCGTCTATCCAAGGAAAGATTATGGGAAGCGGCATTACTTGATTTGACTACCTACAATTCAATTCCTAATGTTACAGAAGGAAAAAACAATTTACTACATTATTATGAAACTAAGGATGCTGCAGGAAAATACTCAGAATTGAAAATAATTACATTTCCTACTGGAGCATATGAAATTGATGACATAAACCAATTATTACAGAAACAACTCGGAGAAGACAATATCACCGTTAAAGGAAACAATAATACTTTAAAAGCAGAAATAACTTCGAAATATTATATTGATGTCAGCTTGGAACAGTCGATTGGCAGTTTACTTGGATTTACAGATACAAAAAAGAAAATCTTAACTCCTGGAACTACTCATTCAGGTGATTCAACTGTAACAATATTGAAAGTAAATAGTATTGATGTCACGTGCAACATTATACACGGATCGTATAGAGATGGAGTTAATCAACATATTTTACATACATTTTATCCAACAGTGGCTCCCGGTTTTAAAATTGTTGAGAAGCCACAAAACTTGATATACCTACCGTTAAACACCAGTTTCATTTCAGACATCGTACTGAACATATTGGATCAAGACGGTCATAGTGTTGACTTTAGAGGAGAAACAATTACTATACGGATACACATCAGAGCAGCAACATAAAAGTCAACATGGGATTATCATTTAAACCACAATGGAAGAGTCGGGAGCTCAGTAGCTCCTCGACATTGGAAGAGTTAACATCGGAAAACATTCATTTTCTACAGAAGATTGGATTGAAACTTAACAGCGATGGATATCCTGGATATATCTCAAGGACCAACGTTCCACGAAACACTATGGGAGAAGGAATATCACACGCACAACCCTTACACTTCATCAAAATTAAACAATAACGATGAAATAAGGATCCCCATTCAACAACAAGATATTTACACTTTACCGTGTGAAAGTTACTTGTACATCGAAGGACGGGTATTAAAATTGGATGGAAAAACTGCTTCAACAGTTCCTTTTATAAATAACCCGATGGCATATCTTTTTGATGAAATAAGATATGAAATATCAGGGGTGACGGTTGATTCAACAAAAAAGGTTGGTTTAACAACTACATTGAAAGGATTAACATCATTAACACCGCATGAGAAGAATTCAATAGTCACTGCCGGATGGGTTGCCCCCGATAAAGACACTATAACACCAGCTTCCAACGGTCACTTTGATTTTCATGTACCTTTACGATTGCTTTTGGGATTCGCTGAAGATTACAAACGGGTAATAATAAATGTCAAACAAGAATTAGTATTACTCAGATCTTCAACTAATAAGGACTTAATACTTGCAGACCCTGCAACTACGGAAGATAAACTGGAATGGCAACTACAGTTGGATAAAGTTGTTTGGAGAGTACCTCATGTAAGATTGGCTGATGAACATAGAATCCTATTATTGAGAAAGTTGAAATCTGACCGTGATATTGTGATGCCATTCCGAAGTTGGGAATTTCATGAATACCCTACACTACCTCAGACAGAACGACAAACATGGACCGTCAAGACATCAACTTACTTGGAACGAGCAAGGTACATAATACTCGGTTTTCAAACTAAGCGAAAAGATGTTATCACTGCAAATGCTGGTCAATTTGATCACTGTAAAATAAAGAATTGTAAAGTTTTTCTAAACTCTCAATTCTTTCCCTATGACAATTTGAATGTCATGTTCAGCAAAAAACGTTTTTCCATTTTATACGATATGTATGCAAGATTTCAATCATCATATTATGGGAAAGACTAATACACCACTATTATCACCTGACCAGTATTATTCCAAGGCTCCAATAATTGTAATCGATTGTTCAAAACAAAATGAATCGGTAAAATCATCAAGTGTGGATATAAAAATTGAAATGGAATTTGAAGAACCAGTAGCGGATGGAACTTCGGCATACTGTCTAATTCTACATGATAAAATAGTTACTTACACACCGCTGACCGGAATTGTGAAGAATGTACTTTAAGAAGAATTGTACAACAACTGCAAATTTTTGAGGTTAGAATTATCTGCTTTAATTTTTGAGGTTAGAATTTCATTTGTGAAAGACAAGTTGAAAACAAACAATTATGTAATTGTATAAATTTCAAGGATTTACGAAAAATATAAAAGCGAGAAAATAATTAGTAGAAACTTCATTCTATCTTCAACCGTCGTATGGGAAACATCATTCGCAAGATGAATTCTACTAACGGAGAAGAAAATACACCTCTAATGGATGATAATAGTTCAGATATAGCAAAACAAGTTGAACGTGAAATGGACGAGTTCCTAAAATTCAACAAACATAAGAAGAGAGAAGAAGAAAAAGCTGGAAAAGAAGTAAAAACTAAGAAGGTTGAAGTTAACATTACAACCAATATTTTAACAGAAGTATTTCTTCGGATTATCTACCCAATTTCTTCATGCATGACAAAAAGTATATCAGTTGGAATTTTAAAATCAATGGATTATTCACCAATTGTTATTTTAAATCATGGAAACAAAATGGTTACTTTCAGTGAAACTACTTGGGAATCTCTCATGAAACATTTACATCTTTTGGAGTGCTATTTAAGTAACAACACATTTGGAAGAAGAACAAGATTAAGTTTATTGGAATCAAATATTGAAGTTGATATAGTAAAACATCGTGGAGGACAAATTGTTCGCTTCAGAGATTTAACTACACATAATGTTAAATTATATTTCACTAAAGAAGAATTTTATACTTTAAGTTGTACTACCGGTCCCGTCACCAGATATTTGAAACAACTAATATTTTCAAGTGCAATAATTAAAGACTATCTAATTGATACATTGGACAAAAAACCTTTTGTTCCAATTTTATACGGTCCCGTGGATACTTCAATCTTTAATAGAATACCTCAAGAAGTTGAAATGTGGAGACAATTAAACAACTATCACACCAATTTTAATATTGATGAAGTGGCACAAGAAGTGAAAGAAGAAGAACAATCCTGTCTGTTATAAACATCGGCTCATTCAATTTTTAAGTCAGTTGTTAGTAAGACTTCATCATGAATAAACGGGTTTCGTTTTCTAATGCGCCACATATAATGGAAGTTAAAAGAGGTATAATTGAATTTCAAGCTTTCCGAGGAAATGATGGTAATTTTTATTATTAAAGAATTAGTAATCTTGGACATAAACACATCAGTAGTTTATCATTATTTGTTCAAACCTCCAGTACCATTTAATAGACTAACAACTAAAGCGAAAGTTACAAACAAATGGTTGAACAAACATTTTCACAACTTAAGATGGGATGAAGGTTTCATTAATTATAACATGATGCCGCACATTATGAATCATTATTGCAAAGAGTTTAAAATTATCTACACAAGGGATTGGAAAAAGCAAATTGGATACAATCATTTACAAGCAACGAAGTGATTAATGCAATAATTGATAAAGATTTCCAATGCTACTTCAACGAACTTTGTATTTCATCAAAAAGTTTTAAACATCGAAGGTCGCAGTGCGCTTTAAAGAATGCCTACCGCTTGAATAATTTCCTTCAACAAACTGGTGGGGGTAGTGTCAGTGGTGGGGGTAGTGTCGATTATAAAAGTGAGAGCGCTACCATGACACAGCATGAGTATTACTCAAACCTCCGAAGAGACAACATCTCCGACGGACATTCTTATTAACAAGAAGATTAACAACAACATCAATATGGCATCACAGAACTTACTTCAAAGTTTAGTTGATCAGTTCAACGCTCATTCTAAATCATCAATTCTACCTACGAAGAAATGTTCTGAACTAAAAGAAGAAAAACACTACATCATTCATACTATTAAGAAAATGGAAACTTCAGTAGGTGATGCTATAAATTGCACTTTGAGCGAGGCACCTTATACAATTGGTGATGAAGCAAAATTTCAGATCTTCTTACCAAAGCGCTTCGTACAACTACTTCAAAACGAAGATCTTCGTATAATTCAACCCGGCACACTCTATTTGGTATCACATGGACCCAGTGGAAACAACTCTACTGAACTTACAATTCATGTAACACCTACTACTGATTAATTTGTACATAACATTGTAAATATTTCTTTGTATTTGTTTTTTCAATAATATGATATAAAACAAAAAAAATAAAAATAAAAAAAGCAACATATTGTAATGTTTTTGTACATTACAATATGTTGCTTTTTTTTAAAAATTCCACAGGATGACCTTGACCCAATTTTGTATAATTATAAAAGGGGAAATGTACTTGCAAAATTCATCAGTCTACTGCTACCTTTCATACCGTACACATCTCACTCTTAATCCCTGAATATAAAACTGCAACATGTCCCTAAAGGTCAAGTGTGCATCTTACGATACTAACACCATAACAACTTTTGAACAACTCGAAGATTTAACCAACGAAATGCGAGTTTTACTTACCGGTGGTTATCACTTAACTGTTGATGTTAGTGCTACTAATACAAGGATGTTCACTAAAACAAAATATTGCGATGATGAAATATTTATTTCTACACAACCTACAACTTCTTCATCGCCAACTGGTCAACATAACATCAAGTTCCAAAAGTATTACCAATGTTGAATAACTTTTGACAGACAAAACTACAACTAAAGAATCACATGATCAATATGAATTAATAAAAAGGATGTGATACTTGTATAAATAATCATTTGCTTCTCAGCTCTCACCACGACAAGACCTATTTTAAGAAAATGTTGTACAGAATGATGATTCAACTTGATGGAAAAATCTATGGAAAAGACTACAACACCATTGAACAAATGACCCAAGATTTAGATGTATTAACTAAAGAAGGATATCAAGCTAAATTAATTTTAAAATTTCCTGAAGTACATCCATTATCAACAGAAGAACTTGTTGCTATGGCTAAGGCGGAGAGAGAGAAAAAGTCTGAAGAAAACAAAGAAAAACAAACTTCCTAAATTTTAATAATCCTTACACTTGTAAGGTATAATTTTTTAAAACTCCATTTGGATGACCTTGAAATTACCCCACCACTTTTCACAGTACATAAAACTCACTATTCAACACTATACACTCTTATTCTTTCACTGGACTCCGCAGCGTCAACATGGAAGAGCAAAAATACAAGTACAAACCTCGTTACTGTTGTGAACAACAGTGTACAGATTTAGGACCAATGATGGTGGATGGGTTAGCTTGTACTAAATGTGAATTCTTCGGATCTTGTTATTGCAAATGCAAAACAAAACAACTACCACCACCGGAATTGCGAACTTTCAAATTTTACAAATCAAGATATTTTCATACATGTTGTCCTCAAAGATGTTTCAAATTTCACCCTCTAGATCTTGCTCATTGTCAACGCACCAATTCTCATCAAGATGATTTTTGTACACATATGATAAAAAGATGTAAATACAGATCAGATTGGTATTCCGATCCTGTAGAACCATCAAATGTGTAATTTCAGTTTTACACTCTTTTTTAAAACTTCATTTGGATGACCTTGAGATTTCCCCCACCACTAGTTCTAATTTTTATATAATATTAAATCATTCCACTTCCAACACTCTAACTAACAACATGGAAAACAAATTTATCAAATTTGAACATATAATAACTGACAGGGAGGAGATGGAAGAATTGTTTCAAAACTTACTTTCTGTCATTGACGAATATCCTATAAGATGGTTCAGAATTGTAGTTCAATATTTAAATCCTGGTGAATTGTTTTCTTCATCAAGTGAAGAAGATGAAACAACTACTTCAGTTCAAATAATTGAATTAAAAGATGGAGAAGAAGAACTAAACGTTTTATTCAATCATAAGCTCAAGGTTCCCTATATAAAAAACCCCTCCCTAGACAGCCCCCCTCCCTAGACGCCTGCTCAAGGTCACCATTATATAAGCCCCCTCCCTATGCGCCGATCCTCATTCCATCACCGACTCTCCAATAATGAACAACTCTCCATTGGCCCGAATGAATTCTAGTTTTGAAATAAACTCTAAAGAAGAGTTACAAGACATTTTTAATATTTTACAAGAACTTGTAGATAATTTTACAACCATCAAAATGAATTTGGAAATAACATACGATTGTCCTATTTGTGATAAGATTGAAAGTTCGGACGAAGACAGTTTACTAAATCTAACTCCTGCACCATCTGACACTACTGATGGTAATAATGAACAGCAAAATATTTCCCCCACCACTTCTTTGTAATTCTTCGTTCCCCCCACCACTTCTTTATTTAACTAACATTTCTCGCTTTCACTTCTCATTCCGTCTTCAACTTTTGAACTATCAACATCACTTGTTTTAAAATTTCAAACACTACAAAATCATGATGGATATGATGGATGAAGTTCCCTTCATAACTAGAATAGAAGAGGATAAATTAAAATTGGAAATTAAACGATTGGAAATGGAACGGGAAAACCAACTCGAAATGTTACGTTTGTTCAAGCTTTTCAAATACATCATCTGGGGACTCTGCGTTTACCTTCTCATCGTCGTTGGTGTTTGCATTTACAACTCTGTAGTTCATCACAAAAGTTCAACTTGTTTAAACTCTGCTGTTGCACATTAATTATATGTTCACAAATAAAATTCAAAATTTACTTCAGCCTATCCCACTATCACCAACTAGTTCAACTTTGAACTATTTCTGGTGGTAGTTGGGTAGGCTTTTTTAAAACTTACTCTGGATGACCTTGACATACTTTCCAGATCCCATTTATAAATTTGAATTTCAGTTTTAAACTAACTTTTAATTTTGTTCAACTATTAAGAGTTTTGTTAACACCTTCAAATTTCAGTTTTCAACTAACTTTTAATTTATGTGCACTTTTAGTTCAACCCTAGTTACCTTGTTCGCAAATTCAGTTCAACCGACCACCAACGCTATCGCCATCTCCACCCCAATATTTCAACATCTCTGCCCCCAACACTTGCCCGAACATCTGCCCGTAGGGGCAGCTGCCCGGACATCTGTTCGGTTTTAAAAATATAAAAGAAAGGTAAAGGAGTAGGGGTGGCGCATGCTCACCAATGCAAAACTAAGGTTTGAGGTTAGAATTATCCATGGCGGCCGCCATGTCTGGTTCAGTTTTACCACATAGTGTCGGCAACCGGTTATTGGTCTAAAGGAGTGGGGGAAGGGGTGGTGGGGGGAGGTTGCCGTTTTATAAGCCCTCTCCCTAGGCGGCGTTTCTCATTCGATCGCCAACTTTCATACGATAAACACCTCTCCCATGGCACGAATCAATTATCCCGCTATCACCAACTACTTCAACTTAAAACTATTTCTAGTGATAGTTGGATAGAATTTTTTAAAACTTACTCTGGATGACCTTGACATATTTTCCAGATCCCAATTATAAGTTTGAATTTCAATTTTGAACTAACTCTTAATTTTTGTTCAACTGTTAGAGTTTCGTTAACACCGACGAATTTCAATTTTGAACTAACTTTTAATTTTATGCGCAAATTCACTTCACCCTAACGCCAACACTATCGCCATCTCCACCCCAACCTATATGGCATAAAATATAACTACAGCATCTCATATATACCCTCTAACCCCCACCGGAAGCTATGTGACATAGCAGCTGGCGCCAGCTGCTCGAGCAGCTGCTCGGGCAGATGGCACGACTTCCGGCGCAGAAGTAACCAAAACACACTACTAGAGTCGGAGTATAGACTCATACTGCCAACCTAATGCTAAAATTTTTAACTAAGTACTTTGTGGGAAAAGCGACCTTCTTGTGAAAAACTAAATGAAAAAGTTTAATTCATTTACTTTGAGCGCTTGGAGCGTCGTCCCCCGGTGACAAGAATTAACCTAACTACTTAATTTTCATTAAAAAAATAAAACTGTCCCTAACATTAAAAATATAAAAGTTTTGTGAACAGTTTAAGTATTATTTTCCGAGCTAGACTACTTGTGATGACCGAAACTGCTGGTGCCCCTTCAGCGTTGGGGCGTGCATCATTTGCGCATCATGCGGAGAGCCAGGTAGAAGGGATGCTTGTTTTGCGCATCGAACTCCAGGGGGCTCTCAGTTATATGCATCGTTTGCGCACTGCAGAGTGGTGGAAGCGGCATTATTTTTATTTACAAAGTTATTGAAAACTCATGTCCGTGTTCAAATGGTCTTTTGAATGATTAAACGTGTTTGGCATAAGACATATAAGTTTAAAAATTAGAAAAACAATATTCAACAGAACAGAAATAATGGCAAATAATCGGACACAATATCACGGAGTTGACCCGTACATTAACACTTGGATTTCATGTTTACCATTTGTAGTTTGTTTCTATTGCAACAGTGCATTTTATGAGTGATTTTATTCTGAGGAGTTAGTATAGGAGAGGCTGCTATCTACAGTTAGAAAAGAAGCAAACTTGCCATAGAAACAATTCGTACAAAACATTTCAGCCTGAGCAATTACAGTAATACTGTAAAATCCTCAACAACCATTTAAAGTAAAATAAGTAAACACTCGATGTATTACAAAAAAGGTTTATACATGACAAACTTAAATTATTCATGAATGTGCGATACACATGTGTTGCCGTCCAGTGGTATGTGTGGGGGACGACTGTTTGCGAATTGTTGTCGACAGGCTGAGGCTACCTGGACGGGAGAGTGCGCAAATGATGCAAGGCGATTAGGCGACCCTTCGAAATATTTTACAGAAGGATTAAAAAGTGCGCAAATGATGAACGACCCAGCGTTGGCCTCAGAGGTAATTAGCTGGATTTTTTGTAATATATTTCCCCATGATTGGTTCAACAGTATAGTATGAGACTACCTGTCGCTACGTTGGTTTTTCAAGAAATAAAAATGAAAAGTGATCGATGTTTTCAGTTTTACAGCTGAAATTACATTTTCTTGATAAGACTTGTCCTATCAACTAGCAAAACACAAATATTCATCCTCAACACACAAATAAAAATGTTACCCACAAAAAAAAGGTTGACTATCTGAATGAAATAAAATGTTGTTGGGTTGTACAATGCCTTTGCTTCGTTAGAAGTTTATAACGTTTACATTTTTTGATTTATTAATAAGTCGAGCCTGTACTAGTACTATTGACTATAAATACTATGACAGACTAAAGTATATACTAATACTAGTACTTTTAACTGAGGCTATCTTTTCTATTAAAGTACACCAAGTCCAAGGTCGTAGCCAAATTTTTCGAGGGGGGCTTTGGTCTGGACCAGGTATATTTTAAGTCGTTTTAAACACAACTTTGATTATTTTAAAATATTAATACAGGCTAGGCCTAGTTTTCTCTGTACAAACTCGGCAGTGAACAAGTCGTCATTGAGTAGAGTTTGTGGGGGTTTTCCACAGATAAAATATAGTTTTTATAAATATTTATTTATAAATTTGGGAGGGAGGGTTGGACCCCCTAACCTTTCCACGGCTACGGACTTGAGTGCAGAGTATGCCCCTAGATCTGGTATAATCCATTTGTGTAAAATTATGGAATAGAAATCAATATGGCAATCGCACAAGAAGAATAAACCAAAACTACTTTTACAATAAAAACAATTAATAGTCATAGGTGTTAAAAAATAATCTTTGCAATTTTACGACTAAAACTTATTGGGACAACAAGTGGGCGCAATTTAAATTTTAACTAGCTCCAGTTTTTGTATCCGGAATCATAAAGCAAGTTGTCCAGTGCTGGAGTGACCTTGTATAGAGAACGTGTGACCCTGACCGGTGGCGCTCGGCGGGGCAGCGGCAGGGAGCGGAACTAACTTGGCCACGCGCGCCACCAGTGTTGAGGTTAGCAAGCAACAGTAGTGGAGGTCCAGACAATCGATAGCTCGAATCGAATACAGTACTGACTCGATACCGACAGTAATATCCGGTAGTTCGCTCATAATCCCCGGCGTATGAGAACAATATTTTTTTACGTAGAGATTTAGAATTCTAATCCTCACAAAGATTAAAGATATCAAATTAAGTGGTTGACATTTAACTTGGAAAGGGGAATTACAATTTACGCATTTGATTTGTGACTTATAGGTTCAGTAGGAACCGATAGATAAATGGGTAAGTTCAGAAGTTAAAATTAATTCATAGGATAATTTAAATGAATAATGAGCATCGTCAGTTTTTATTTAGGACGTTTGGATGATAAATATGATTTTTTTAAGTACAGAGAGAAGTTGAAAACAATTTTTAGTCCAATTTCTCTACAATTTTTACTTAATTGTTGGAACAACTTTTAAGAATTTTTTATGCTGTTTTTATTTGGAGATTTCTTGAGTTTTGAATAAGTAAAAATGAGTCATTTTTAAAAGTTTTCTACGTAAATGACATACACCCATATATAAATAATTTGTATGAGTTTTAGTCTTTAGTCATCTTCCAGTTCCAAAGTGCTGCATGTAAAAATTAGACTGATTTGTAAACTAAAAATTAAAGTAATGCCAATTAAACTTAAAAGCTACTTCTTAATAAAAAAACTTGTGTTGTTTGAAAATTTAGGAAACCCCTTTTTTACCACTGGGTGTTGTAATATCGAATGTTCGATAACAGTATTGATGTATCGATCGACCTCTATCGCTATCGCATCGCATAGCGTTGAGGTTAGGGGGTCGCGTCGGCAGTTGCTTGGAAACGATCGCAACTCAACAATACTACAGCTGACTTTGTTGTGAGTGTGTGGTTCCGCTACAGTGCCGGCCTGTTTGGATATAACAATCAACGTAAGTTTCATTCATATCATATAACGGTGATTTTATTTTAATAAATCAAAGTGAAAATACCGAGACATCGCAAACCAGTTGTTCTTTTATGTGGTGGGAGGGGCAGCATGGAGACTGGACAATTTCTCGTGGGATGTAAACAAACTGTAATTGTTGGGATTGGATCTTATAAGAACATTTTTCTTGCCGATAGAGAATTACAACTTATTACAATTATCTAATGTACTAACTAAATTTGGTATAGGCTAGGCTTAAATTTTGATTTGGGAATAATTTAATGAAGAATAATTGCTGGATTGAAGAGCTATACAGGACGTAGTTTTCAACAAGTCACCTGTTAGTGATTTAAGCGTGTTTTATGCATATTTTTGTCATATTCATTGATTTTTCCTGTGTGAGGAATAATTATTATAGTAATTACTAGGTTTTCCTCATTGTTATAAGTTTTTGATTGGTGATTTGGACGGTGGGTCGTGAACGATAACTCTCACCATCAAATCTCATACAAGTCTTTACCAAGTGTCTTTACAAGTAGTATTCGTGGATTGCCAATGAACAATAATGATGAGTGACACTTTAAAATTGTTGAAAACGTGTTTGTAAATATTTCAGTTAATTATACTACGGCACAAATATTTAGGAGTGCTGTTTGAATAATGTTGATTAAATCATAAAAATAAAAACAATCTGAAATTGCAAAATTTTATTCGAATGCAGCTTTCATACAAATTATAGGATATATCATCACTACTTTATTCTGTATGGAAAACCACCAAAACAATACTCATGGTGATTTTTAGGTCTTTATATCTTGGGGTGCGAGCTCGCTGAAAGAAATTATATAGACTATTAGAATACCAAACTCATTTTAACACCATTCGAAGTTAATAATTTTTTCCATAGATCCCAATTTGGATTCCGGAAAAATATGAATACCAAGGCAGCCCTAGAAAGTTTTGTTAATAGTAGCCTGGTTGCATTGGATGGATCGCAGAGTGCAGCAGGTGTATTCTGTGACCTATCCAAGGCATTCGATTGTGTAAATCATGATCTACTGGTTTCTAAAATGTTTAAGATTGGCATAAAAGGTAATTATTTACAGTGGATTAAATCATATCTAACCGGTCGAAATCAAAGAACATGTATAGTTTCTGAAGATGGCTCTAGGTATTACTCTGAGTGGAGAGCCACACATTGTGGTATTCCTCAGGGTTCAATCTTGGGACCACTCTTATTCTTAATTTACATAAATGACCTCCCTAACTTTGTTAATTCAGAATTGATTCTCTTTGCGGATGACACCACTGCTCTAGTGAAGGCTCAGACTTTAGCAGAATTAGGAAAAATTGTAGCTGAGACATTGTCACAATTAGATTCGTGGTTTTCATTAAATGGCCTTCTTTTAAATAGCGCCAAAACAAAAACTATTTTCTTCAAAACATCAGTAGATATTTCGAGTCACAAATTTCTCGGAGTTTTTATTGACAGTAAATTAAATTGGAATGACCACATAGATTTTGTCACAAAAAAACTCAGATCATTCGCATTCGCTATATCAGTTCTGTTTAAATGTACAACTATTGAAACGTGTAAGTCTGTTTACTTTGCATTTGTGGAATCGATTCTCCATTATGGGATTACGATGTGGGGAAATGCTTCAAAAGGTAAGAAGGTTTTCACGGTTCAAAAACGAATCATTAGAATTCTCACTAATGCTTCGTATAGAGCCTCTTGTAAGCCTCTCTTCAGAAAGCTGGGAATTTTAACATTTCCTTCTCTCTATATCCTCGAAATTTTGCTTCACGTCCACAATAATATCAACAATTTTTCAATATATTTTCCTCGTCACAAATACCGTACAAGAAAGAAACATGTTTTAAATTATCCGATCCATAGAACCTCAGCAATAGAAAAAAGCCCCTTTTACACATGTCTAAAATTTTACAACAAAATACCAGAAAAATATAAATATCTCAGCAGTTCAAATTTCAAAACTAAAATTCGCACCATTCTTTTAGCAAAATGTTACTATTCACCAAGTGAGTTTTTAAATGACTCAGATTTTTAGTATTGTGTACTAATTCATTGGTTGGGCCTATATTTTACTATTTTACTCAAGTAGATGTATTAGATTTTAAGATAGACTATGGACAAGACACCAGTTACTGCTATTGTAGCATCTATTGTAACGTTTTTGTGTCAATAAAGGTTTTGATTTTGATTTGATTTTGACCATCAAAACTCAATTTGAACACCAATTCAAACACAATTTTAGCACCATGAACACCAATTCAAAAACAATTTTAGCATTATCAAAACTAAATTAAATTGCTTTTTTAAGGCTTCAAAAGGTAACCCTATTTTTGTAGCTAACGACAATCCTTTCAATAATTTTATGTCCCAGCTCATTATTACAACTGTTAAAAATTATCATCCCAAAAATCTGGAGGAGCGACACACTCCCGTATATCCACCCAGGACAATATTGAGCAAAATCTGTAAATGATTAATACGATTATTAATATCGGCAATACAATCTAAATCTTATCAATGAATGTAGATTTTATTATGTTCGATATGTAGTCATATCTAAAACTTTGAAATTGAACATACAATTTAACGAAATTATATTGCAGTAATGAGAATATAAGATCGCTATGATGGAAACGAAGCTCAAAAATAGTCCCCCCCCCCCAAAAAAAAAAAATAAATAAAAACTATAGGTACTCAATTGCGTTCTTCCGTCATTGCCTTGAACTGGAAGCCAATTTAAAAAAAAAGTAATTTAAATTTTCACTGCCAATTGCACTGCATGATTGCTGTACAATCAATGCGAAATACTGCCAATAATATTTTTTATGATTTTTTTTGTTTGTTTTTGTCGCAACACGTTTCTACTAGTGTACATATTGGCTGGCCAGGTACAAGCTCCTTCCCCCACGCAGGCGCTGCCGTTCCCACCTTATAATCACGTGACATGATCACGCTGCGGTGGCAGCGCCCTCAATCAAGATCGCATTAGGTTCGAATTTCAGCCGCCCCCGGCTAGTCCGGCGCCCCGTTATTCGGAGGCGAAATGGCATAACGGGGTAAAAGTGAAACCTGCACCGCGCGGCCACGAGAATGCCAACAACACCAGTGGAATGTCTAATGGCTCAGACCGGCCATTGTCTTCGCTCGCCACAATCACTCCACCCATTGTTGTTGCTAGTGTCTTGTGTTTCTTCATTCGTCGATTAGATGCGCATTTTGGTGTTAGACTGTTTCGGTTTGAGCCCCCTTTTCCAGTTTTAAATGTATCGAGTTCTCATAGGATGTTCACTGTTAGATTAATTCATTAGATTAATGCTGCATTAATTCAAAATAGCGCAGCAGCTTTATTACTTTTAAAATTTTAAAGACGCTTCTTAACTGTAATACACCTAGTACGCAGTATTTGTAAAAATATTACAGTTTACATTGTATTAAGTTAGTGGTCGCCATTTATCCTAGTTAGGCTTTTTTATTTTGTTTACCATAGTGGATTAAAAATAACACACACTGCATCAAGTAAATATTTATACATACCACACATTTTAGTTTGAAATGTTTTTAAACTTTTAAGTATACCTTTAAAATATACCTTTCATAATTGCATATAGTATTGAATGTTTCCCCCTTTGCATCCCATGTACCTGGACCTAAGAATTTCAGAGGGGTAACTACCCCCCCCCCCCCCCCAAATATACAGGATTACTAATGTCATAAAAATCTAATTTCTCCTGTAAAACTGTGATAAATGACGGAAAATAAGTCAATTTTTTTATTAAATTACTGCATTATAATTATTTACGTATTTTTTTATTTTAGTTTTTCGGATACTCTTGGTTGTTTTCTAGTGTTATATTTAGTATTTAGGTTACAGAATTCACCACAAAATCAAGTCCTTACGTCTGTTTATTATTTATTTATTTTTAATAAAACACTTATCCCCTGAGAAAACAGGTCTGCTGCAACGGAAGTATCTCCCGGTTTTGATGTTTGGTCCATTGTGCATTCTGCAACACATTTCACACATTCGTGCACCAGAATGCAGCACTGTCCACGCGTGTTATGTCATGCAGCCCCGCTCGCCGCACGTGCTGTGTGTGTGTGTGTGTGTGTGTGTGTGTGTGTGTGTGTGTGTGTGTGTGTGTGTGTGTGTGTGTGTGTGTGTGTGTGTTTGTCGGTGAAAGCTGCCATTCTTGTCCGCCATTGAGCAACAACGCCGCCACAACCCCGCAGCGCCACCGGCCTCAGCCGACATTTGCGAGGATAACATATTAATTAACAGACAAAAATTCAACATTTTAAAACCAATTAATTGTTAAATCGAATGGCACTTTCTGTGAACATGGTATTGGTATTAGTGAGAATCTATACTTATTTAATACGCTAAGGGTTTTTTTGTCTTGAGAACTCCTCCTACAATTTTCAACCGATTTTCAAGTTTTTGGTGTCGTTGGATAGGGCTTGGTCTGTAGTTGTTTCCGCAAAAAACTGATGATAGTCGGACTGAAAATAAAAGTGCTATCCACCATTGAAATCTCAAAATTTCCCATTTAAATAACATTGGAATTGAATGAAGCATTTTAAACATCTGTTAATTATCAGCTGTAAATAGGTGTAGTTTTTGGTGATTACAGATATTCACAATATTGGATTGGTCGGATGTCATTGATTTAGATCCAAAACTAACATTTGTATTGTATTAAAATAAATTGCTCGATTTCGAGCACCACTTATACTAGTGTTAATTAATATAAAACCAGAAAGATGGGTTTAAATAGCAAGTTCAAGTTTCATGGTGGTTCGATGATTGGTGCAATGCCTAAATGTGTAGCTGTTTAATACTGCGCCGATTGAAGGTTTTTTTTTGGAATAAATGATCTCTTAACTGATCGACAAATACTCGTGGCTTCATTATTTTATGAACAAAGTTTCAGCCATTCTAATTTAATGAAACATAACTATAGGATAAGTCTATAGTTCTGTTTTACTTGGATTTATAGATGATTTCCAGAAAGTAGGAGTTACCCTCTTCTATGAGATATTTTCTAATAATTTTGTAGACTCTGGCTGCGTATTACTCACTAACATTCCTGGGTTTTTATAGACGGCGTAAAGAAGCCTTAAAATAGTTTTGTATAAAGAACAACACAGGCTTTTTACAACTCATTAGCGAAGTCTTCGTCATGAGTTGAATTGTGTTTTATTCACGGACAGCGATGCCAATCACCTTTCATCAAATTACCCTCAGTCCTTGCCAATCCGTCAAATACGGTCAAAAATATCAAAAATAACGTGAAATCGCTAAATTCACCCACATTCTAAGTTGTTAGTATACAGGGTGATTAATAACAATGAACCAACTTTCATTGGAAAAAATATAGGAAAACTCACATTGATTTTTATATTCCTGTTATTCTTAATCCATTACCGTATTTCATTCGCAAAATTAACCTAATATGGCTTCAAATTAAATAAAAATTGATAAAACGATTACCCTCTAAAATACCCTCGAAGGCCCAAAATACCCTCAAAAGGGTAATCACCCTCGAATTGGCAACGCTGTTCACAGATTGGAAAGTTATAAGTTTAGAGCCCTATATGCTTTATAAACACAATTTTTCTTTCAGTTAATTAGATCAAATGCAACTTGGTTAATGTATAAGGGCATAATACAAAGGTCTTGCCAGGTGTTGTGGGGTTCCTTTCCGTCACTTCACGCAGTTTTCAACAACAGTTTATTTTTTATGCAATAAAATTTAAACTTTGTAGACTAACTCAAAATAAATGTGCTCTATAGTAATAATTTCATCGGTTTAATAAGGGAGTGAAGAAAGCGAGAATTTTTGACGACCATAGCCTATGATGGCTAATATGGGAATTATTTTAAAAAAAAATCCCCGTATGTTCCTTAGTTAATATAGGCACTGTTTGTGTCGATATAATTTATATTTTCTTATAACTGTTTTGTTTTACAAGTTCTTAAAATAACTTATCTGTTTCCCAGTCAGTGTTCGTAATTGGGCCATTGGGTGTTTTTTTAAACTATTATAAAATTCTAAAAACTGGCAAACCAAACCAGTTAATCGGCTGTAAAAGTGTTGGTGATCTTGTCAGTTATATCACTGAAAAGCCTATTTGGTTCTCCTTTGGTTATACAAACTTTTGGAAATCCTAAATTAAATAAATACCATTCATTTCAGTGAGAGTACTGATACGTGACAGGGAAAGTTTGTTTGAAAGTGAAAGGGATTATTAGTTTTAATGCGTGCATGTATATTAATGGTAGATAACCATTGCCGGCCTTTACTGTAAATCGCGTGCCCGCGTGTTGCGTGTTTATAGAATGAAGGCTTCGTCGAATACCGTAAATTTAACGCTGGATGGGCCAAATGTGTCACTGTAAATGTAAAAGCAATCAAAGTGACTAAATTACTGATCACATCAGTTTAATCTTTATAAGGTAACGTTACCTTGACCCTTCTTCTTAATTTAACTCTTTGTTTTCTAAAATAAATAATAGGCCTACTATGTTACTAAATTCATCAAGCCGAAGGGAAATAGCAAATATTTTATATTATAAATTAACCCACTATGTGAGGTGGCCTACTTTCAGATCAAATACAAAATGTATTGGATATAGGGGAAAGGTCCCTTCTCTTAAGCGTGCAAGAAAAAAATCATTATTAACTAGTCATATCGTATATTTATGAATTAGTAAGTGTCTTTAAATGCTTACAGATTCTGTATTCGTTCCTTAGGATTGTCCTTGAATACACATAACCCATAATACCCCCGTCGCAGCAGACCTGCGTACTCAGCGAATTTCCAATGGAATTTCAGATTATTTACTTTCCCCATAAAAACACCATAGGATCGAGTATGTAGGTTTTCTGCGATTGGGTGTTGTTAGAAAATCTAAGTTAATCAATAATTGGTGAATGTAAACACAAAATTGTATCAAACTCTGGCAATTTTTTATTTTCCCCATAAACCCCATGGGGGTGAGTATGTAGGTTTGCCGCCATATGGGTTTTGTAAGCAAGTATAAGTTAAACCTTATATAGATAATGTACATACCAAATTTGATTAAGTTATGTCAATAAATAATCAAGATATAGGGTTTTCTTGATTTCCCATAAGAATAACATGAAAAACACATTTTTGGATTTGTCCCGTAACCAGTTATGCTATGATAAAAATTCAAAATACCAAATTGTTTGTTTTTTAAGCTCTTTTAAATGGTTTCAGTTAAAATTGGTGAATTTTAAAAATTAAGGTCCAAAAATGCCAAAAACCCGTTTTTGACCCCTTTGAAACCCTATAAAACCCCGTTCCCATAACCCGACAATGCTGGTTCGCGAACTCATGAAAATAGACCTGGTCTTAAACCTCCATACCAAATTTCATCAAAATCGGAGGTCCCCTTCAAAAGTTATCAGTACCACGGACACATAGATAGATATATATATATATATATATATATATATATATATATATATATAGGCCTATATATATATATATATATATATATATATATATATATATATATATATATATATATATATATATATGAAAAAATGAACGAATGGTGTTTTTGGCTTCTGAGGACCTCAAAATGAAAAAGTAAAGTGGTCCCGGGCTTAGGTCTTACCATGGCTACTACCGTAATAGCGTATTCCCTATAGGGAAATTCGCTAAAAGACTATTTAGTAATGTATAAATATCAGCGAATAATTTTGTAAACTGTCTTGTTGCGCAGGGAGCCAAAACCGGTCTTGCAAATTGCTTGTAAACAACACAACTAAATTTAATATAGTGAAGCTACAAATCACATTTATTATTAAATTACCTTCATAATTGCATTGTTATATTCATTCCTCTCTCGTCGTCGTATGATCCGCATTGCTGTTATCATAGAATGTAAGTCACATCCGTAGGTTGTTGATATTTCCGATGGATATTTTACAGTGGTTGTATGGAAGTATCATGGCATTATGTAGTTGTTAAAATTATACGTAACATGACGCTAACAATTCATTAAACTTATATTTTCTCTTTCTAGAATTGTGCATTATCCATCACCAATACCTTAGTAGGCCCTACCTATATGATCAAAGTTGATTTTTAATTATAAAAAATGAATTTATTGATTCAATATATCAAGTATATAGGCCATTATAGTATTCTACTTATCATATAAAATCAAGCTTCTAATTACACTACAGTAAATAGTTATTTATTGTGCTTTATTATATAACTTTCACAGATATACCCTACTAATCAACTTTAATGTTTGCTCATTCATTATTTGAGTAAGTTTGTGAACTGCTGACTAGAAAGCAGTCGGTCAAGTGGGCAAGCAGTTTGTTACATACTCGGAATGTACGGAACAGTTGGGCCGTACGGCTAATGAACGCGCCTGCCTACCAAGCGTAAATAAGTCGGTCGAGGCCGCCGGTTTGCAGATTACTTATCGTTTATTTTCAAATTGGACTTTTTGTTGAATTCGTCGATTTTTAGTCTCTTCCAGTAATCATGGAATTATATTAAAATGTTGTTTTCATATTTTACTAATGTATTTTTTTTAATTTTATTTATTGTACAGTAAAATATTTATTTTATACGGACATTACTGCTTAAGAGTCGCCTTTAGTAGCGCAGTCGGCTATTCATTGGGCTTTTGGACTAAAAATGGTATTTTATTCCCCTGTTTCGGACATAATTTTCAACAGATTTTATTGAAAGTTGGTAATCATTTAGTTGAATAGTTAGCTACATTATAGTAATAAACTCACTAATAACGTAATTCAATAATAAAAGTTTTCTCGTACGGTTAAAGTTTGAAAATATAACTCTTAGTGAAGTTTAAAAGTACCTTAATTTCCCTTACATTTGAGATTTGTTGTACTAATACAATTTATTTTTACTGATATATCAGGTATGAGGGCCCTAGATCCATCCATAATGTACAAGAAAAAAATAGTTTTAACAATAAATAAAATTTAAAAAAAATTGGAAACAAGGGAGTTATCTTCACTCCTGTAAGAACATCACTGGAAACATGTTTTCAGTGATGTTCTTACAGGAGTGAAGAACACTCCTAACCAATGTTTTATGTTGGCTATGTTTGTGTGAAAATAGGCCTATGTAAGAAAGCACACCTATCAATTTCCGGGACAAACCATGTGTTTATTTTTTTTCAATGCCAAAATAATCGATGATTTTATTTCAAAAATATATCTTGAAAACTTAATTTAAGCTATCCATGTGTATGCCAACGGATACACCTCATATTTAGCTATTCAAGTACGCAGCAGTTGTTTAATCTAACCATAAAAGTTAGCCATTTATGGCTATTCGTATTAAAGATATTCATTTTTTAATTACAAAATATTATTTTTATCGCTAAAGTTCCAAACTAGTAATAAATTATCTATACTTATTTAATACGCTAAAGGGGGTTTTTTGTGTTGAGAACTCCTCCTACAATTTTCAACAGATATTTAAGTTGTTGGCGTCGTTGGATAGGGCTTGGTCTGTAGTTGATTCCGCCATAAAATTGATGAAAATAGGACATAAAATAAGGACGCTATGCAGAAATAAATTTTCTCATTAGACTGACATTGGGTTTGGGTTTATCATTTTAAACATCTGTTAATATACAGCTGTAAATACGTGTAGTTTTATGTGCATGATTACTAATATGTACAATATTGGATTGGTCGGATATAGAACTAAAAGTTACTTTTATCATTGACTTTGTACGTATTATAAATGTTACTTTTATTGTATTAAAATAAATTGTTCGATTTCGAACAATAAGTTGACTTGTAAATTTGAATTAATCAACAAGATTATTTTATAAGACCAGTTCAGTTCTTCCAAATTCCTTCTCTATCGCACGGCTTTTGATTGCAAGGCCAGGCCGTGTAATGTAAACGTGTCGCAGGGATGGCACGATGGCACAACTGTTTACTGCTTTTACGTGGAGCTTGTTTTACAAGCACTTATTACCATTAGAGCGCCAATTATCTTTATACCCAATAAAACTGCTTTTACTGCGGTTATTAAGTTTTTTAATCCGTAAACTCGGTGATGATTTTAAAAATAGTATATTTCCATGGTATATTTAGTGATTTCCAAGCTCATCACAGGGTATTGTTTTATACTCTATCATGATTTCTGGTGAGTGCATCTTATATTTTCGACAAAAAGAGAGTATCCGATGAATTATTTACTTACAAAATTTCAAACTTTAAAAACGGCGGTGCATTTTTCATAAACAATAATAAACGTTTCTATTCAAGTTTTCATTCTACAATAGAAGTTTTCGAGTTTTGTGTTTTCGTAATAGTGCGCTGCTGCGTGGTTCGATTGAGAAATTAAGCAGCAAATTAACATAATTCTGGCGAGGGCAAGATCCGTCGCTGCCTGTTCAATAAAATTAACAATTATTATTATCAAATTACATTTATTTAACATGAAAAATTGTTGTATTAGGTTTTCAAAAGAATCATATGTTCATTATTTTGTTGTAATTTAGATGTTAACACATGGTTTGGTTTTGGTTGTTATGGTTTTGTGAGAATCTTGGAATGTTATAAAAAAAGGAGTTTTGATTAATTTAAAAAGAGTATTTATTTGTGTAGTTGCAGTTGATATATATCCTACATTACTAAACATGGTGGCAGCGTTATGGCAAATCATGGGTGTCAACAAATACCCTTCTGTTAAGTAAGACTAAGGTGATTGCCACTGAACCCATTATATTAACATGACCAGTGCTACAAGTGCTATGGCTGTTAACACTGTAGTTCCTGTGGAGCAATTTGATTTTAAGGACCCATGTGGTTTTGATAAATGGCTAAGACGTTTTGAAAGATTTAGGACTTTGTCTAATTTGCATGAGAAAAGTGATGAAGAGCAAATAAATGCATTGGTTTATTACATGGGCCCTCAAGCAGAGGAGGTATTCTCATCCTTCAATGATGATGAAAGGAATTCTTATAAGAGATTGATCCAAAGGTTTAAGGAGCACTTTTTACCTAAAGTTAATGTAATTTATGAGAGAGCTCGTTTTCACAAGCGGATACAGCAGGACGGAGAATCAATTAACGATTTTGTGACTGATTTACATACATTGAGTCAACGTTGTAATTACAGAGAACTGAGAGAGGAGTTTGTTCGTGATCAGTTAGTAGTGGGTATTTTGGATAAGCGATTAAGTGATCAGCTTCAACTAGATCCGGATTTGACGCTAGAAAAGGCTTTAAATAAAGCTCGTCAGTATGAAGAATTGAAGAAACACTCAGGGTCTTCAGGCGAAGGCTATGAAGTAAATAGAGTCCATCAAAAACGAGTTCTCGGAAATCAATTCAAAACTCAAAGTGCAGTAAACATCGGGTGTACGAGATGTGGTGCAAGGTACCCTCATAAAAGGGAATGCCCAGCTTTAGAGGCTCATTGTAATATTTGTATTAAACGTGGACACTTTGCTAAGATGTGTAAGTCCGTCGGTGATGGTCCAAAGAAGAGAGTTAATAACATTGACTCAACAGGTGAAGATGACTGTGGTAATTATGATAATGAGGATTTTATTGGTCTGATATCAATGGATGACGAGGTGGATGATGTATGGACGGTAAAATTATGTCTTGAAGGGAGAAGCATGTATACATTTAAGCTTGACTCTGGAGCTGACGAAACGGTAATGCCGGCTTCCTGTATTCAACCGAATCAACCTTTATACAAAACTTCAAAAATTTTGGTGGGAGCCAGAGGAAAACTACTTGATGTAGTAGGAAAACAGATTCTAACAATGACTTACAAGGACAAAAGTGTAACTGAAACAGTGTACTTTATAAAAGATTTGAAGAAACCTTTACTAGGTAGACCGGGAATTGAACGTATGAATCTTTTAAGACGCATAAACAATATTACACCTGACGTTCAACAGTGGAAAGAAAGATTTCCTAAATTGTTTCGGGAGATGGGTGAGCTCAAGGGTGAATACAAAATTGAATTGAGAGAAGATGCTCAACCCTATGCAATTACTACACCAAGGTGCATACCTCTGCCTATTAGAAATGAAGTTGAAAAAGAAATTAATGCGATGGTTGAACGTGGAGTAATTGAACCTGTTGCTCATGCCACGGACTATGTATCACCAATGGTGATTGTACCTAAAGGAAAAACTGGTAAATGGAGAATTTGTGTCGATCTAACTAAACTTAATTTAGGAGTTAAAAGGCAAATATTTCAGCTACCCAAAATAGATTATGAACTTGGTCTGTTGACAGGAGCCAAATATTTTTCGAAACTTGATGCCAAAAATGGATTCTGGCAAATCAAGTTAGCGGAAGACTCTAAAGACTTGACTACATTTTTAACACCATTTGGTCGTTTTAGATTTTGCAGATTACCATTTGGAATTTCATCAGCCCCAGAGTTTTTCCAAAAACGGATGTCGGAAATTTTAAGTGGACAGAAAAATGTGATTTTCCATATTGATGACATTTTGGTCTGGGGCAATACAAAGGATGATCATGACCAATGTCTTAAGGAGGTTTTAGCCAAACTTCAAGATGCGGGATTTGTTTTGAATGAAGAAAAATCGATATTTTGTCAAAGTGAGGTCAAGTTTCTAGGCCATCATTTATCACAACATGGAATCAAGGCGGATAGTGAAAGAGTAGCAGCTATTCTTGGTTTAAATAAACCTAACAATGTTTCACAGTTAAGACAGTTTGTTGGTACTTTAAATTTTGTTTTGAAGTACATTCCAAATAGTAATGCTGTTATGCAGCCACTATATGATCTCATGAAACAGTCAAATGAGTTTATTTGGGGAGTCGAGCAAGATAGGGCATTTGAACAAATAAAGAACATTTTGAAGCAAGAAAATGCATTGGCATATTACGATGTAAACGCGGAAACTATGTTGTCATGTGATGCATCTACCCGTGGGTTAGGCGTTGTGCTCTTGCAGCGAAAACGAAAAGAAGACGAGTTTCGTCCAGTGTATTTTTGTTCTAGATCACTTACTAAAAGTGAAATGAATTATGCGAACATTGAAAGGGAAGCCTTGGCTGTGACCTGGGGGTGTTCCAGACTTGAGGACTTCATTCTTGGTAAGTCAATCACAATTGAAACCGATCATAAACCCCTTGTACAGCTACTTCAAACTACTCCATTATCGGACCTTTCACCCCGTATCCAGCGTTTTCGACTACGGCTTTTGAGATATAATTACCGAGTAGTGTATACACCTGGGAAAATTATAGGAGTTGCAGATTATCTTTCCAGAGACCCACTTCCCTGTAAAGATCGAGAGGAACTGGAAGATGAAACTGCTGCATATATTCAGACCATAATTAAAACCTTGCCCACTACTGATGAAAATGTATTGATGATTCGTCAGAAACAGAAAGAAGATCCTGTGATTGTTTCTGTCATGCTGAATATACAAAACGGTTGGGAAAAACCCTCTCATGACAGCCCTCTGACACCTTTTTATAATGTGCGAGATGAATTATCTATTTGTGAAGATATTTTGTTTCGAGGACAAAGACTAGTTGTTCCACGTTGTTTATACGAAGATATGCTAAATAGAATTCACAAAGGTCACTTAGGTATTACGAAAAGCCGACTACGTGCAAGAGGTTGCCTATGGTGGCCTAGAATATCGACTCAAATAGAGCAGTACATAAAGCGATGTGACGTCTGTAGAGAACATGCAAGTAATCGTAAGGAACCTCTTATCCCTTCAAAGCTTCCAGACAGACCTTGGCAAAATATTTCCGTTGATTTATTTAAGCTGGATAATAAGTGGTTCATCACTTTGACGGACTTGTATTCGAGGTACTTCGAGATTTCAACGTTGAAAAATCTTACATCTTATGAAGTTATAGAAAAATGCAAGTCCTGTTTTTCAAGATATGGGATTCCAACAACAATTCGAACTGATTCCGGGACTCAGTTTCAGACTACTGAATCATCAGAATTTCAGAACTTCTCAAAACAATATGGGTTTAAGTTAATTCGAAGTAGCCCACATTTTCATCAATCAAATGGAGCGGCTGAAGCAGCGGTTAAAATAGCGAAATCCATTCTAAAGAAGAATAAAGAGGACCCATACATGGCATTACTAGCCTACAGAAACGCACCAATTCCAGACTTCACTAGAAGCCCTGCAGAATTGATGATGAATCGCAAGCTTCGTGATTGCATTCCTACTCACCCAATGATACTGAATGGCAAGAAGGATGATGAGTTCATTGTAAAAGATGAAAAGAGAAAGAATACTTACAAGAGGAATTTTGACCGTCGACACGGAGTGAGGGATCTCAGACCTCTATTAAGAGGGGAGCGAGTATGGATAAATAGCGACCGAAAGTACGGAGTAGTTGACCGAAAGGCTGAGGAACCAAGATCATACTGGTTAAAGACAAGCAATCGAGATCTAAGAAGAAATAGAACACATCTTATACCAGTTG
>JAQYXR010001342.1:0-35097 GCA_030545055.2 Neoaliturus tenellus | reverse complement strand
TCAGGAGTTCGAGGGGGATTGACGCAAAGCGTTACACGACATTTTAAGGCGAACAATAAGTATCTGCCCGATTATGATGCATCAAAACAACAACATTCCTGGGTTATTTTGATGCAAATAACTTATACGGATGGGCAATGTCAAATCCCCTTCCATATGATAATTTTTAAATGGATAGATCCAAAATCGATTGGAAACATAATGGATATACCGATAGTATGGTGAAACTGGTTACATTTTTGATGTGGATTTTGAATATCCTGAACATCTTCATGATCAACATTATGATTTACCACTTCTTCCGAAGACTGAAATTTCCCCTACTGGAAGATGGCCCAAAATTATTGATGACTTTAACCGACAAGTCTCGATATGTTGGACACTACTGGATGATCAACAGCTTTAGACTTAGGACTGAGAATTACAAAAATTAATCGAGTACTACAATTTTCTCAATCTTGTTGGTTAAAACCTTACATCGACAACAACACAAGAAGAAGAGCCGCCGCTACATCAAGTTTTCAAAAAGGATTTTTTCAAATTAATGAACAACGCAATATTTGGCAAGACTTTGGAAAAACAAAAGGAAACATTAAGGATATCAAATTGGTAAATGATCCAGTAAAATTTCAGAAATTAGTGCAAACAACCAAACTTTGGTTCATCTGTAATTATTAATGAAAATCTAGTTGTTATTTCCATGAACAAGAAGTCAGTTGAAATGGATCGTCCTTTGTATCTTGGAATGTCAATCTTGGATATTTCAAAAACACATATGTATGAGTTTCATTATAAGAAGATGGTTAACTATTATGGAAGAGAGAACATTGGTATTGCATATATGGATACGGATGCACTCATTTACTGGATTAAAACAAATGACATGTATGAAGATCTACGCACCTTTATATATAAAGATGATTTCGACTTTTCCGATATCCCTAAGGATCATCCAAATTACGACTACGACAAAAACAAGAAAGTATTGGGAAAATTTAAAGATGAAACAAATGGTGTGCCGATGATGGAAATTGTAGCATTAATGTCCAAACTGTATTCATTTCAACTGTACTTAAATGAAAGGAATGAACATCAAGTCACGAAAAAAGCCAAAGGAATAAAAACTTCTTTCCTGAAGAAGAATGTACAGTTTGAACATTATAAAGATGTTTGTTTGAAATGTTGAAACAACTGCAACGTTCAACACTATTAGAAGTTATAATCATCAACTTTTTAGTGTCAAACAAACAAAGTGGGCATTAAGCTACAAAGATGACAAGCGCCATATTTTAGAAGATAAAATTAATACTTTACCATTCGGCCACTAATCCCTGAACCCTATCGACCAGTAAACCTATTCTTCGTCCTCTACCTTCTTCCTTTTTCCTTTCCGTAAAGAAGAGGGGACATGGCAAGCCCAATGCCCAGTGCTCTTTTTTACACTAATATGAATGGCCTTGACCTATATTCAAACTATATAAATGAGAATTAACTATTCTATAGGTCAGTATTTTTACAAGCGGTGTACAAGAAACATCTGAAGATGGAAAGTGTGAAGGACAAGATTGTAAATGAACTACATAAACCAGCAAGAAGAAGATTTCCCAAGAAGAAGTACAATCATTAAAGGAATGAATGATCTTTATCAAGCTGATCTCATTGAAATGATACCGCACAGTAAATTAAATAAAGGATTTAAATATATTTTAACAATTATAGACTGTTTTACTAAAATAGCTGACGCTTTACCCATTGAAGGATAAGACTGGTAAAAGTGTTACAAAAGCTATGGAAACCACAATACAAAGAAATAAATTTAAAATTAAACATCTACAGACCGATGATGGAAAAGAATATTTTAATAAAGACTTTGGAGCTTTGATGAAGAAATATCAAATAAATTCATTATTCTACAAATTCTGAAGTTAAAGCTTCAATAATTGAAAGATTCAATAGAACATAAAAAGTGCGATGTATAAACAATTTTCAAAAAGAGGATCATATGTATGGTATGACATATTACCACAACTTATAAAAGAGTATAACAAACAAATATCATCGTACCATTGGAATGAAACCTATCCAGGTAAATAGTGCTAATGCCAAAATTGTATTACAACGTATTAAAAATAATACAACACCAAAATTGGAAAAAATTGCAACCAAAGAAGTTCAAGGTCAACGATAAAGTTCGTTTAAGCAAATACAAAGTGTATTTAGTAAAAGATATCTACCAAATTGGACTAATGAAGTATTTACAATTATAAAGTGCAACCAACTATACCTGAAACCTATTTATTAAAGGATAACAAGGGTGAATTACTTCAAGGTGGATTCTACGGACACGAATTGTTGAAATCAACAGTTGGTGATGTATATCTTGTCGAGAAGATTTTACAAAGGAAAAAGGATATGGTTAAAAGTCCGGTGGTTAGGGTTTGATAAAAGTGAAGACTCTTGGATTCCTTCAAAAAGACTTAGTATAGTTGTTTAATAGCTCATTGTGTGTTTAACCTTTATACAAGATGGAGATTGTACAACAAAAGATACGATTTAATATCAATAACATTGATGAATTGACAGTTGACAATGATAAGTTAAATCATGGAAAACATGGTGAATTACTACCAAATACGATAAGATGTCTAATAACTGGTCCTTCAAATTGTGGAAAACTAATGTTGTTTTTAACCTTATAACTAATCCTAAAGGATTGCGTTTTAATAATATATACATTTTTTCAAAATCATTGCAACAACCAAAATATCAATTATTGGATAAAGTACTTGCAAGTGTACCTGAAGTGAATTTTTACAAGTTAATGCCAGTGAAACAATTATGCAACCAAATGAAGCAAAACCATTTTCTATTTTATATTTGACGATGTTTCTTGTGAAAATCATGACACAATAAGGAATTATTTTGCTATGGGAAGACATCATAATATTGATAGCATTTATATTGGTCAAACATACAGTAAAATTCCAAAACAACTTATAAGAGACAATGCAAATATGTTGATCATCTTCAAGCAAGATGAAACAAATTTAAAGCATATATATAATGATCATGTAAATGCGGATATGCCATTTTGAAAAATTTAAAGAGATGTGTGCAAAGCATGGAATGAGAAATATAGCTTTCTCGTTATTATGAAGGAAGAAGATATTAAAAATGGTAGATATCGTATAGGGTTGGATAAATTTGTATTTTATGCGTTGAACTACCGATGCTACATCTAGTTACATGTTGAACTTCACAGTGTAAACATGGTGAATCAAGAAAAACTATTGAAAGAAATAAAATCACTGAGTGATTCTATTAGGATGAAGAATCGTGCATTGAGGATGGGTTTAAGTGAAAGAGAAGAATTTCTAGAGACTACATTTAAACCTATTACGGAACCTTTAAAAACAGATATCAGAAAACTATTGGTAAACCTCGTTATGAAGGAGATGTTTTACTACCAGTTTCTAAACAAGAAGTACAAGCATTAAAAAAAGAAGAAGATGATGATTCATATACAAGTGCTAGTGAGCAAGAAGAACAAAAGAAGAAGAACCAATTGTTGAAAAGGAAGAAGAACAGCCATACCTGAAGCTGAACAATCTATTCCAAATTTAACTCAATTGAGTAGCGATATATTACAACATGGACCTCTTGGAAGAAAATATATAATGAAAATGCTACATGATATGAAATCAAACCCAAATTTGAGTAGATCACACGTATACGGAGCAAGAATTGATTGGGAATGACTTGAAAATTGGCAATTCAAAGCTTGAAATAACACAAGACGATTACATCATATTGGTGAGCATAGATATAAAGGAACAAAAGGATTATATGAATTAATTTTTTAAAAACATACCACTAAGATATTCATCCAAAGATTTAAGTGTTTTTAAGGAGATTCTCCAAAATACTAACGCCTCATAAAAGAAACTATGTAAAGGATGCAATGATTAATCGTTCACGCTGCAACAAAATATAAACATCGTTATAAAAAAGTTGTTTCCTCCACGAAAATTGCCAACATTACGTACTGCACCAGCGGTGAGACAACCACTGAAAAGAAAATCTTTATCACTTATGGATTTATCACTTCTTGAACAACATGGTAAAAAGAGTAAAGGAGATACTTCAACATCTGGTAAAGGATTGATGAAAAATCTATACAATACGAATGTGATTTACTACAACGATATCAATAAAATTGGTTGATAGAATGAGACTATTGCATGAAGCCATGGAAGCCGGTCATACAGGTTTGAATAATGAATGGGTGGGCTCTAGTTGATGAACTTAGGAATCGCGGTATAGTCGTATAATTGTCCGTGGATATAAAAGAGGTGCAAGCATAAGACGTATCAGTTCTAACATGAGCGTCGACAAGTTCGGGACGGTACTTCCGCTTTAGGAGTGCAAGTTGGAGAAGACAGAAAAAGAAGTGGATTACCGCAACACCTGAAGGTGACTATAGCATAAGTAATAAACGTTTAAAACTAGTTAAAGATCCAGAAGAAGATACTGATTGGAGCAAATTTGAAGACAGTAAAAGAAGCTACTTCAACATCATTAAAATTACATAAGAATACTTACGATGTTAAATCACATAGATTAATTAATGTTGGTAAACCAACTGAAGGTTCTGATGCAATTACTAAAGAGTACTTATCATCTGAACTTTCAAATACTTTAAAATTGCAATGGGGTAACAACTTAAAAGATGGACAAACATATGATGCTGGAAATTATAGAATAACCAACGTGGGAAAATCCCAAAAATGATAAAGATTCAATTAATAAAGAATATTTACATTCTATAATACCGGAAAAACTAAACATGGATATTCTTTTTATAAATTTATTATAAATGACATTGGATACCCAAAGGAAGACGGCGATGCTGTAAACCTGAAATATATCAAGGACAACTGTATTTTACAAGATGATGATGAAATCGATTGTCATGGGAAAGTGTTGTCAAATGTAAAGTTCGGTTCTCAACCAAAAGATGCTGTTACTATAGAACAATTAACTAAAGAATTAAAAAAGGAAACCATCCAATTTTGTAACACATGAAGATGCCGTGTTAAAGCGGGGAGATAAATTTATACATGGAAATGAAAAGTTTAATTTAATGCAAGGAAATAATGATGAATGGGATGCAGGACGTAAAACAATAACAAATGGAAGATTTGGTATAAAAGATACAGATGTACCTCTAATGGTGCAAACATTAATTGCTACTGGTGGTACATTAGGTACATACAATGGTCGTAATAGAAGAATAAAAGATATTTATCCTGGTTACGAAGCAAATGATTGTGTTACAATGAAACAAACAATAACTTGGGATAAACACTTTGGGACCAAATATGATGCAAAGATGAAGAAAATAATTAATATTTTACCAGGCGAAGATTCAAATGATGCTGCTACTATTGGACAAGTCATAAAAACATCAAAAAGTGATTCAACAGCTTACACGTGTAATGATAAACGTATTATGCAGTTACAAGATCCTCAACATCCAAAAGATGCTGTAACTTTAGATTGTTTAATAAGAATAGTGGGTAATTTACTTATTGATACCCACAATCATATAGCTAGTACAACGAATCATGTGGTGATTCAACCCGATGAACGAGGAAGCTTGGATTAAAAAATAGAATCATAAATCAGTATATAATTAATTGAATAACTAAGTCTTTAATTATAAAAGATTTTGCACAAGTTATTCATTTATGTAAAGTATCTCGTAGAGTAAACACACCAGTTATATAAGGACAACATAATGAAGACCGTATCGCTCAGTCATCGTCAAGACAGCGGCAAGAGAGGACGTGGTATAACATCAGCTGCATTATCCCTGCTCAGACGGATTCCAGTTGGTGCTGTTGTAAATCGAACGATAGACGCTTTACCATACGAATTACATCTGCCCGGAGGTTATCAATATTGTGGACCTGGAACTAAGTTGGCAAAACGTTTAGCAAGAGGAGATCCTGGAATTAATAATTAGATCAAGCTTGCAAAGAACACGATATAGCATATTCAAAGTATAAAGATTCAACAAATAGATCAATAGCAGATAAAATTCTAGCGGAGAAAGCTTGGCAAAGAGTAAAATCAAGTGACGCAAATATTGCAGAAAAAGCAGCAGCTTGGGCAGTAACTACAGCCATGAAGACAAAAGCAAAGTTAGGTGGTGAAGACGTCGCAGAGGAAGACCTGCAAAGAGAGGCGCTCCCAAAAGAGGTGGAAACATTAAAAAAGGACGTCGTAGAACTCATAAGGCAAGTGTAAAGAAGACTTCTGTTTGGCAAATGGTAAAAAACGGAGCAGGTTTATACCTAAGACCATACCGTGTGTACTAAATAGAGAATCAATTGATAATTCCAAATAAAGCCTTAACAAATCATCAGTTAAATGATTATGTAAAATGTTTGAAAATACCATTCTTTCGAGGAGTTTTTATGAAAGATGCATTACCAACTAAAATATGGAAAAATGAAACTGGAATAGTAAATTTGGATTCCACCTATGGTCCAGGCACTCATTGGGTATGCTATAAAAAACTCGGACAAACCATTTACTACTTTGACAGTTTTGGCAATCTACCACCGCCAAAAGAACTGCAACAATTATTTTCGAAACTCCAAAAACATTTTTTATAATTACAAAAGAGAACAACCTAACAATACTGAAATATGTGGGCATTTATGTTTGGAGTTTCTAGCGAAGAGGTGTCAGTCAGCTTTAAGATGTCATCGTATACAGTGTCACTGAGTGGAAATTCATCCACATTAAAAAGTACGCCTGTTCCCAGCATTGCGTCTATCCAAGGAAAGATTATGGGAAGCGGCATTACTTGATTTGACTACCTACAATTCAATTCCTAATGTTACAGAAGGAAAAAACAATTTACTACATTATTATGAAACTAAGGATGCTGCAGGAAAATACTCAGAATTGAAAATAATTACATTTCCTACTGGAGCATATGAAATTGATGACATAAACCAATTATTACAGAAACAACTCGGAGAAGACAATATCACCGTTAAAGGAAACAATAATACTTTAAAAGCAGAAATAACTTCGAAATATTATATTGATGTCAGCTTGGAACAGTCGATTGGCAGTTTACTTGGATTTACAGATACAAAAAAGAAAATCTTAACTCCTGGAACTACTCATTCGGGTGATTCAACTGTAACAATATTGAAAGTAAATAGTATTGATGTCACGTGCAACATTATACACGGATCGTATAGAGATGGAATTAATCAACATATTTTACATACATTTTATCCAACAGTGGCTCCCGGTTTTAAAATTGTTGAGAAGCCACAAAACTTGATATACCTACCGTTAAACACCAGTTTCATTTCAGACATCGTACTGAACATATTGGATCAAGACGGTCATAGTGTTGACTTTAGAGGAGAAACAATTACTATACGGATACACATCAGAGCAGCAACATAAAAGTCAACATGGGATTATCATTTAAACGCAACGGAAGAGTCGGGAGCTCAGTAGCTCCTCGACATTGGAAGAGTTAACATCGGAAAACATTCGTTTTCTACAGAAGATTGGATTGAAACTTAACAGCGATGGATATCCTGGATATATCTCAAGGACCAACGTTCGACGAAACACTATGGGAGAAGGAATATCACACGCACAACCCTTACACTTCATCAAAATTAAACAATAACGATGAAATAAGGATCCCCATTCAACAACAAGATATTTACACTTTACCGTGTGAAAGTTACTTGTACATCGAAGGACGGGTATTAAAATTGGATGGAAAAACTGCTTCAACAGTTCCTTTTATAAATAACCCGATGGCATATCTTTTTGATGAAATAAGATATGAAATATCAGGGGTGACGGTTGATTCAACAAAAAAGGTTGTTTAACAACGACATTGAAAGGATTAACATCATTAACACCGCATGAGAAGAATTCAATAGTCACTGCCGGATGGGTTGCCCCCGATAAAGACACTATAACACCAGCTTCCAATGGTCACTTTGATTTTCATGTACCTTTACGATTGCTTTTGGGATTCGCTGAAGATTACAAACGGGTAATAATAAATGTCAAACAAGAATTAGTATTACTCAGATCTTCAACTAATAAGGACTTAATACTTGCAGACCCTGCAACTACGGAAGATAAACTGGAATGGCAACTACAGTTGGATAAAGTTGTTTGGAGAGTACCTCATGTAAGATTGGCCGATGAACATAGAATCCTATTATTGAGAAAGTTAAAATCTGACCGTGATATTGTGATGCCATTCCGAAGTTGGGAATTTCATGAATACCCTACACTACCTCAGACAGAAAGACAAACATGGACCGTCAAGACATCAACTTACTTGGAACGAGCAAGGTACATAATACTCGGTTTTCAAACTAAGCGAAAAGATGTTATCACTGCAAATGCTGGTCAATTTGATCACTGTAAAATAAAGAATTGTAAAGTTTTCCTAAACTCTCAATTCTTTCCCTATGACAATTTGAATGTCATGTTCAGCAATAAACGTTTTTCCATTTTATATGATATGTATGCAAGATTTCAATCATCATATTATGGAAAGACTAATACACCACTATTATCACCTGACCAGTATTATTCCAAGGCTCCAATAATTGTAATCGATTGTTCAAAACAAAATGAATCGGTAAAATCATCAAGTGTGGATATAAAAATTGAAATGGAATTTGAAGAACCAGTAGCGGATGGAACTTCGGCATACTGTCTAATTCTACATGATAAAATAGTTACTTACACACCGCTGACCGGAATTGTGAAGAATGTACTTTAAGAAGAATTGTACAACAACTGCAAATTTTTGAGGTTAGAATTATCTGCTTTAATTTTTGAGGTTAGAATTTCATTTGTGAAAGACAAGTTGAAAACAAACAATTATGTAATTGTATAAATTTCAAGGATTTACGAAAAATATAAAAGCGAGAAAATAATTAGTAGAAACTTCATTCTATCTTCAACCGTCGTATGGGAAACATCATTCGCAAGATGAATTCTACTAACGGAGAAGAAAATACACCTCTAATGGATGATAATAGTTCAGATATAGAAAAACAAGTTGAACGAGAAATGGACGAGTTCCTAAAATTCAACAAACATAAGAAGAGAGAAGAAGAAAAAGCTGAAAAAGAAGTAAAAAGGAAGAAGGTTGAAGTTAACATTACAACCAATATTTTAACAGAAGTATTTCTTCGGATTATCTACCCAATTTCTTCATGCATGACAAAAAGTATATCAGTTGGAATTTTAAAATCAATGGATTATTCACCAATTGTTATTTTAAATCATGGAAACATAATGGTTACTTTCAGTGAAACTACTTGGGAATCTCTCATGAAACATTTACATCTTTTGGAGTGCTATTTAAGTAACAACACATTTGGAAGAAGAACAAGATTAAGTTTATTGGAATCAAATATTGAAGTTGATATAGTAAAACATCGTGGAGGACAAATTGTTCGCTTCAGAGATTTAACTACACATAATGTTAAATTATATTTCACTAAAGAAGAATTTTACACTTTAAGTTGTACTACCGGTCCCGTCACCAGATATTTGAAACAACTAATATTTTCAAGTGCAATAATTAAAGACTATCTAATTGATACATTGGACAAAAAACCTTTTGTTCCAATTTTATACGGTCCCGTGGATACTTCAATCTTTAATAGAATACCTCAAGAAGTTGAAATGTGGAGACAATTAAACAACTATCACACCAATTTTAATATTGATGAAGTGGCACAAGAAGTGAAAGAAGAAGAACAATCCTGTCTGTTATAAACATCGGCTCATTCAATTTTTAAGTCAGTTGTTAGTAAGACTTCATCATGAATAAACGGGTTTCGTTTTCTAATGCGCCACATATAATGGAAGTTAAAAGAGGTATAATTGAATTTCAAGCTTTCCGAGGAAATGATGGTAATTTTATTATTAAAGAATTAGTAATCTTAGACATGAACACATCAGTAGTTTATCATTATTTGTTCAAACCTCCAGTACCATTTAATAGACTAACAACTAAAGCGAAAGTTACAAACAAATGGTTGAACAAACATTTTCACAACTTAAGATGGGATGAAGGTTTCATTAATTATAACATGATGCCGCACATTATGAATCATTATTGCAAAGAGTTTAAAATTATCTACACAAGGGGATTGGAAAAAGCAAATTGGATACAATCATTTACAAGCAACGAAGTGATTAATGCAATAATTGATAAAGATTTCCAATGCTACTTCAACGAACTTTGTATTTCATCAAAAAGTTTTAAACATCGAAGGTCGCAGTGCGCTTTAAAGAATGCCTACCGCTTGAATAATTTCCTTCAACAAACTGGTGGGGGTAGTGTCAGTGGTGGGGGTAGTGTCGATTATAAAAGTGAGAGCGCTACCATAACACAGCATGAGTATTACTCAAACCTCCGAAGAGACAACATCTCCGACGGACATTCTTATTAACAAGAAGATTAACAACAACATCAATATGGCATCACAGAACTTACTTCAAAGTTTAGTTGATCAGTTCAACGCTCATTCTAAATCATCAATTCTACCTACAAAGAAATGTTCTGAACTAAAAGAAGAAAAACACTACATCATTCATACTATTAAGAAAATGGAAACTTCAGTAGGTGATGCTATAAATTGCACTTTGAGCGAGGCACCTTATACAATTGGTGATGAAGCAAAATTTCAGATCTTCTTACCAAAGCGCTTCGTACAACTACTTCAAAATGAAGATCTTCGTATAATTCAACCCGGCGCACTCTATTTGGTATCACATGGACCCAGTGGAAACAACTCTACTGAACTTACAATTCATGTAACACCTACTACTGATTAATTTGTACATAACATTGTAAATATTTCTTTGTATTTGTTTTTTCAATAAATATGATATAAAACAAAACAAAAAATAAAAATAAAAAAAGCAACATATTGTAATGTCTTTGTACATTACAATATGTTGCTTTTTTTAAAAATTCCACAGGATGACCTTGACCCAATTTTGTATAATTATAAAAGGGGAAATGTACTTGCAAAATTCATCAGTCTACTGCTACCTTTCATACCGTACACATCTTGCTCTTAATCCCTGAATATAAAACTGCAACATGTCCCTAAAGGTTAAGTGTGCATCTTATGATACCAACACCATAACTACTTTTGAACAACTTGAAGATTTAACTAACGAAATGCGAGTTTTACTTACCGGTGGTTATCACTTAACTGTTGATGTTAGTGCTACTAATACAAGGATGTTCACTAAAACAAAATATTGCGATGATGAAATATTTTTTTCTACACAACCTACAACTTCTTCATCGCCAGCTGGTCAACATAACGTCAAGTTCCAGAAGTATTACCAATGTTGAATAACTTTTGACAGACAAAACTACAACTAAAGAATCACATGATCAATATGAGTTAATAAAAAGGATGTGATACTTGTATAAATAATCATTTGCTTCTCAGCTCTCACCACGACAAGACCTATTTAAGAAAATGTTGTACAGAATGATGATTCAACTTGATGGAAAAATCTATGGAAAAGACTACAACACCATTGAACAAATGACCCAAGATTTAGATGTATTAACTAAAGAAGGATATCAAGCTAAATTAATTTTAAAATTTCCTGAAGTACATCCATTATCAACAGAAGAACTTGTTGCTATGGCTAAGGCGGAGAGAGAGAAAAAGGCTGAAGAAAACAAAGAGAAACAAACTTCCTAAATTTTAATAATCCTTACACTTGTAAGGTATAATTTTTTAAAACTCCATTTGGATGACCTTGAAATTACCCCCACCACTTTTCACAGTACATAAAACTCACTATTCAACACTATACACTCTTATTCTTTCACTGGACTCCGCAGCGTCAACATGGAAGAGCAAAAATACAAGTACAAACCTCGTTACTGTTGTGAACAACAGTGTACAGATTTAGGACCAATGATGGTGGATGGGTTAGCTTGTACTAAATGTGAATTCTTCGGATCTTGTTATTGCAAATGCAAAACAAAACAACTACCACCACCGGAATTGCGAACTTTAAAATTTTACAAATCAAGATATTTTCATACATGTTGTCCTCAAAGATGTTTCAAATTTCACCCTCTAGATCTTGCTCATTGTCAACGCACCAATTCTCATCAAGATGATTTTTGTACACATATGATAAAAAGATGTAAATACAGATCAGATTGGTATTCCGATCCTGTAGAACCATCAAATGTGTAATTTCAGTTTTACACTCTTTTTTAAAACTTCATTTGGATGACCTTGAGATTTCCCCCACCACTAGTTCTAATTTTTATATAATATTAAATCATTCCACTTCCAACACTCTAACTAACAACATGGAAAACAAATTTATCAAGTTTGAACATATAATAACTGACAGGGAGGAGATGGAAGAATTGTTTCAAAACTTACTTTCTATCATTGACGAATATCCTATAAGATGGTTCAGAATTGTAGTTCAATATTTAAATCCTGGTGAATTGTTTTCTTCATCAAGTGAAGAGGATGAAACAACTACTTCGGTTCAAATAATTGAATTAAAAGACGAAGAAGAAGAACTAAACATTTTATTCAATCATAAGCTCAAGGTTCCCCATATAAAAGCCCCCTCCCTAGACAGCCCCCCTCCCTAGACGCCTGCTCAAGGTCACCATTATATAAGCCCCCTCCCTATGCGCCGATCCTCATTCCATCACCGACTCTCCAATAATGAACAACTCTCCATTGGCCCGAATGAATTCTAGTTTTGAAATAAACTCTAAAGAAGAGTTACAAGACATTTTTAATATTTTACAAGAACTTGTAGATAATTTTACAACCATCAAAATGAATTTGGAAATAACATACGATTGTCCTATTTGTGATAAGGTTGAAAGTTTGGACGAAGACAGTTTACTAAATCTAACTCCTGCACCATCTGACACTACTGATGGTAATAATGAAGAGCAACGTCTTTCCCCCACCACTTCTTTGTAATTCATCCTTCCCCCCACCACTTCTTTATTTAACTAACATTTCTCCCTTTCACTTCTCATTCCGTCTTCGACTTCTGAACTATCAACATCACTTGTTTTAAAATTTCAAACACTAACACAATCATGATGGATATGATGGATGAAGTTCCCTTCATAACTAGAATGGAAGAGGATAAATTGAAATTGGAAATTAAACGATTGGAAATGGAACGGGAAAACCAATTCGAAATGTTACGTTTGTTCAAGCTTTTCAAATACATCATCTGGGGACTCTGCGTTTACCTTCTCATCGTCGTTGGTGTTTGCATTTACAACTCTGTAGTTCATCACAAAAGTTCAACTTGTTTAAACTCTGCTGTTGCACATTAATTGTATGTTCACAAATAAAATTCAAAAGTTACTTCAACCTATCCCACTATCACCAACTAGTTCAACTTTCAACTATTTCTGGTGGTAGTTGGATAGGCTTTTTTAAAACTTACTCTGGATGACCTTGACATACTTTCCAAGCCCCAGTTATAACTGTTAAATTTCAGTTTTAAATTAACTCTTAATTCATGCCCAATTCTACTTCAAATTCAGGGCATATGCTCTCGCCATCTGCACCCCAGCATCTGACGCCATCTGCTCGAGCAGCTGCTCGGGCAGATGGCACGACTTCCGGTCCAGAAGTAACCAAAACACACTACTGTAAGGTATAACATGATTGACAATTCCCTCTTGCTTTCCGTGACGTTGAAACACCCTTGACGAAAATATCCTTGTTTGTCAGTTTCCTCTAATATGTCTTCCTTAAAGTTGCAGGGGTTTATGTAAATGTTTAATTTCAACCCATGAATCAAAAGTATTTACACATGTAATATAGGAGTTGATAAATATGAGTAATTTTTATGCTTTGACACGGAGAGCAGTTTATCATAATTTATCATAATTTAACTTAAAAACAGAGTTACATTTGAATTGTATTTAATTGTTATTTACAAACCCAGTTGTGGTGTAAGTCTTTAACAGCATTTTTAATAAACGTATAGTCATAATTAATTCCTTTTTAATTTCAAATTTAGTTTTATTTCTTATGTTCGTGACTGAGGCAAAATGTATACATGGTGTTCATTTGTTATGTTCACCATTTGGCATTTTGAAAACCATAAGAGATACACAGAAGGTCAAATTAGCAAAGTATGCTGGAATTATAAGCTAAGTAAATGGTCGGTAAAAATCCCAGATATTAATATGGGAATTTACTTCGTTTGAACTTTTTAATACTAACATCCATTCTCTTATAGGTAATTTTTAAATGAAATATCTTACTGCGTTCGAAAATACCATGTATTTAATAATTTATATTAATAATTAACTCAATAAAAAAACTTTCTGCAATAAGTTTGCCCTTACTACACTGGAAATGTAATAATGGCTAAACCTTCACTTATTTCATTCTTAGGAAACAGCTAATTTGTCAGCTGTTGAGCTCTACATGAAAACATTTTAACAGCTTAATCAACGTGTTAAGAAATGTTACATCTATTATATCTAATTAGGTGATGTTTGACTAATCTGCTTCTTTTATTTAATCAGAAGTTTTATAAAAATTCTTTAAGCAAAGATTCAACCATTAGTACAATTCTAGTGAAATATGGCCACTTATCAAGAAATTATTTGGGTTTTTATTTATTTATTAATAAAAAATATGACATGTGTGTTGTTCATAAACTGTGAAAAAATATGAAAAAAATATCCATAAGTAAATGTATGTTATAGGTGAAAGTTTTAGACCTGAGGGCGAAATCTAAATACCAATCATTACAAAATCGTTTACACCAGCATAAACTCAATGCCAAGACAAAATGCACCAACCATCCCCATTAAAGAATAAGAAGATTAATCGTGCATGGCTGGCATCCCCTGTCGTCTGGCAGCCCAGTGTCTACTGGAGGGGCTCACCGAAGAGGTGTTTACTACTATTATATATCTTCGTTAAATTTCCTTGAAATTAAAAAAAAAAAAAAAAACAATCGAGTAATAAGGAAAAATACTTTTCAGTGAAAAATTGCTTTATGAGCACAGCGAATGAAGCGGATTGAATATTTAGGAATTTTACTCACTATTTTGGTATAGCTCATAATTCAACACGACTTTGCTCATTTAACCTCCCCTGTATCTTTGAATACAAAATAACACAATGTATAAGTCAAAGTGTTTTATTTTTATTTTATTATTATTTTTCAGTGACTAATTTCAACCTTGTATTAATAAATCTTCTTGTAAAGCGAACTACTCCAACTCTCAGTTCTAGAATTAAAGGTTAGACTCTTCACTTCTCTGGTTAGGAGTTAATAATTTACACCAAATTAATGAAGCAGCGATGTTAGCAAATTGTCAATTACCGCTTACTTCCCTTAGAGCTCAAAAATACTTCAGGAGTGTTTCTCACAAACTGTTGCTGTAAAACTAACTGTCTTTTAATTTAAATGTGCATCACAAATATTACTTAAGGTTTAAAAAATAGGTGATTTAAAAGTTGTTGGTTTTTAAATAAAAAAATTTATTCATAAAGAGACAGTTAATTTTTATAAGGTATGCTAACTCTGCACTGTATACAGACTCTAGGCTATAGCAATATTTGTGCAAAGCATTAGTATGTAGGTGATACTGTACAGACCAAGTGACTGGTGCCGTTTTGATAAAAACGAATACGCACAACAGTATCAAAACTACGACATCGTTGTTTTGCTACCTAACGTGTAATGAATAACACGGATAACTCGCGTTAAACGTCGTAGGTTTACACTAGGTTGTATGTTTACTACCTACATCCAGATGTATTTTATATTTTTTGGGTGCCAGTGGGAAAACCCACTCAGGGAGTCTTCAAAATCTTAAATGTAAGTATAGGTTAATATTTACATCTAACTAAACGTATTACACAGAAAAGTACAAACCTAACATTAAAAGGGTGGCTGAGCCAAAAATGGCAGGTCAAACTTATAAACCTTTTTATATGTTATAAGCGAATGCGATTAATTGTTAGGATCTAAATTCACAGGTATAATTATATTTTCTCTAAATATAAGGTGCCTTGAAAAATACATAATTATTTTGTACTCATCATAAATTGTTTTAATGATGTGATTTGAAAATTAGGTTATAAAATATATAAACCTATCTAAAGCCTATAATTTTATCTTACCTTTAATTGTGATAGTTATCAATAGGTATGCTGATCTTATACTGAACAAAAAACCACCCAATCCGTGAAATATTTGGTTTGCGGTAAACGAATAATGGGTTTCTAGGTTTTTTAGGTAATGGTTTTCATTGTAACAGAAAGTTTATTTTCAGAAAAATTAAATGCAGTTTAATAGTAGAAGTATTTTGCAAAAATGTATCCCTTATAAACTGAAAACATTTGACCTATGTACAATGTACACGTAACTTCTTCCGAATGCTTTATTGTTCATTTTTGTGGCATAAAGTATTCATATTATTCTAAATAAATAGCTCACCTTAATCATTTTATTTTATGACCTTTTTTACTGAAACGACTGCCCGGTGGGATCACAGGAGACTGTTTACTGCCTGCGGCTCCTCTCTGCCAGGTATTCCGAGTGCAGGGTTTAGTCTCTTAATCCAGTGGTGTAAAACGCCCATAATATTGTTTTGTGGCTTTCTCAATTTCATTACTCTTTTGTCATGTAAAGCAATTTTATATCACATTATAAACTCTAATTTATTACGTTAAAAACAATCAAATGTCTTGGTTTAGTATTTTAAAAATTGTATAGGCTATGTTTAAAATATATTTGTGTCATATATATGTGTCACGTAAAAAATCACGTAGTAATATTGTCACGTGGAAGTTGAATAAATTAAAAAGAAGTTAAAAAGTTGATATTTTATATATATGGCTCAGCCAACTTATATAATTTCACAGTAATTTGAATTAAACATTTTAAATATATAATTTTTAACAGATTGCATATGCGTATTGGTAATAGAACGTATAATTTTAACATTCAAATAAGCAAATAGTAGCATGAAAATCGACTAAAACTGGACCTTGGACGTATTTCATAACAAGCGTAATTAAGTAGTTAATTCGTGTTTATTGATTTATGACTATGATCAAAATTAAGCACAATGATTATCATGCGGTAGAAAACCTAAACCATATTGAATGCAAAAGAATGGTTACTATGAATGAAATAAGGTAAAGTAAACTAACAGTAATTTGGGACAAAAAGTAACGTTTATCTCTCTAAATTAACGTGACCAGTTTTGCCACAAACGATCTAAAAAAACAAATCCGGCGAAAGCAATAGTAAAGGCCAGGATAAGGGGTTTTACGGTTTTACTGTTAAGTCTGTAAACTGTATCAGCCTGCACGTGTAACTTTGTGTAAAGTTTGGGCTGCAAAAAGTATTTAAAACTTAAACAATATGATTGTATTGATAACTGAACATTCAACAGCGTAAAAAATTATACCAATACAAAAATTTTATGTGACAATATGTATGGTTACTTAACATAAAGTTTTTATTATAACTGTTATTAGCGTGAGATGGGACTTGTAAACTGTACATTCGAATTTTACTTCCCCACATTATTTGCAACGCATGATGAACTCTGTAAACATTAGTAGTTAATTATGGAAAATCTACATTACAATAATATCATAAGTGACATAATTACTTACATTATTTGTTAAGTTAAACCATAATACTATGCCAACATTTTGCTTTATCATACTTTGCATAGCATGAAGGGTCAGAAAATCCCTTGTACAGGCTTTATGTAATAAAAAAATTAATAGTGAAAATGTGAAACATCTACTTGAAACCTCCATAATAAGGAGATAATATTTGAGACATAGACTATAGGATCTCAAATGTGGTATTCTGGGTTAATATAACCGTTGTATATGCGATACCTTATATGTTAAGATTTTAGAGTTTTATCTTTAATAATCAATCATTCACCCATCTGACCTACTGCTAAGAATTGTTCTAAAATTAAGTATTGGAGAAAATTTCATTATCCTATGTAATGTAAAATATAATTTAAAAGACGTTTAAAATCAGAGCAATATAATAAAAGAAGTCGGACTTTTAAAATATAAATAGATGATTTGTTTTTGCATTTTCACATTTTATATAACTTCAATACTGTCTCAGATGTAGTTTTTGGTTCTTTGTTTTATTTGAAGTCAGGTTTTTAACATTGTACTTACGTAATATCTCTAAGCTATTGTAACATCAAACTTTTCTTGTATTTTAGATTTTGAATAAATTCTTATTAGGACATCTCCTTGAATCGTACCTTTTAGCATAACCTCCAAAACGGGCTGTTAATTCCTAAAATGTAATCAAGGAATTTCTTCGTTGTAAGTAGAAATGGAAACAAACTAGTTTGCCATAACAAGACTTTTTATAAACTCATCTGAAAAAAATGTTTCTTCAAGTAAAAATGTATAGCTGTTTGGAAAAACTCACAGCTATTAAGAACTCATCATAAATATTATTAGTTTCTACACACTAGATTAATAAATGATTAGGATTAAATAGTTATAACAACGATAAATTTTAACGAAAAATTTCCCATTGGCCTACTAGTATAATAAATATTACAGTATAGTACCAACATATAAAACACACCACAAAACAATAATTGGATCTGTATTATCAACTTGAGGCAAGAATAGAATGCGTATGAAAAGGAATTCGATTCCTTCACAAAAGAGTGTTGAAGAGTATTACAAGTTCCCTTTATTTTGGTAATAATAATAAAAGAAAGTCTTAAATTAAACTTAGGTTTTTTAAAAGTAAATAATATTACATTTTAGTTAAATTTCTGAATTAATTATTCATATACTATTTAAAACAGTTTTAATAACACATATTTTACATTAATTTGAAAGTTATTTTGCGACTTAATGTTAGTACAACAAAATTAGCAATTAGCAATCAACCCTTATTCATGTGTGAAAAGTAGAATTACCATTCATAAGACTTTTCAAAACTATACATAAGTATATTTCAATTACTTAATATTTACAATTATAATTAATATTTACAATAATAATAATTTAATTATATGCAAACTTGGTGGAAAATGAAAACAAGGTTAAATCAGACATCCTACGGTAAATAAGATACTTTCACATGTTTAATCTTAGCTTCATTTCCTTTGCAGCCCACCGTTTCCTTACTCTCAGCACTATCGTATAACAAATGTTCTGGATCCAAATAACTCAGGAGGCAGCAACTTTGTACTTTTAGGCTCGTGAGCTGTTTGTTTTACTTGTTATATAGCATTTGCAAACTTGTTTGAATTTAAGTATACATATTAAGTGATTATTAACATAAGCAGCCTTATTTTCGTTCACCAGAATTCATAGAACTTAGGCTGTTAATGATTATATTTTTAAAGGTCATATTTTATCTAATGTTGTGTAATTTTTCATTTCGGTTAGTTTCATAGTTTTGTCTTATGGAATTTATATTATCCCACTAAAAACGGTTTATACATATAACATTTTGTCGAAAAGTATCATTTGTTTATATATTGTTTTCACAAAAATACAATTACTTTTCAATATAAAGAAATTTAAATAAAAATTACAATTTCTGATTTAAAAAATTATTTTACAATTGTTGTTTTCTAAGAAAACGCAAACTGTATATTGTAATAAAACATGTTTGTAATAGACATATTCAAATTTTTATAAGTACATGAGGTATATTACGAATCTATATTTTCGTTGAAGTCAAGTTTAGTTTGATCAATAAAAAAAGGCCTTCATATCAATAAATTATATAGTTCACTGAATAATATATAAAAATTTAAATATGTACCAGTATATAATATTAAAAACTTTAAGACATGATAAGGTGAAATGACCGGAAGTGAAACAATTTAACATTATTTTTGTTTTCAAGTTGATAAATTCCTGACCTTTATTCCAATGAAATGAAAACAAAAGTAATGTAAGACAACCACAAATTGCATTAAAGTACACACACCGTGATAATAGTTATAAAAGACGTTGATAAGTTCAAAACTATTTAGTTTATTAACTATTACGCAGTTTTTGTGTCTAACATCAAAATTTAAGAGTTATTTGTTTCAGTTAAATTAAATGTTCTGATTTAATATAAATAGGTGATTAAATCAGCAATATAACGTAGTTTGAGCGGGATCAGAACATTTAAAAGCTAGGGACTTTCCCCTGAGGGGCGGTCACGACATATAGAGTCGCCGTAATGAGTAGCAATGGTCATTGTCAGCAGAACTCCGCCGTTGTAACCGGATTAAGTACCCATCCTGAGGCCAGAGGTAATGCACAAACTACTAGAAAGACGTGCCGCCGGCATTGTATTATTAATGTTAATGGTAAAATGAATTTAGTAAAAGAATAATATTATCGTTTGCTGAATGTAACATGATACTCAACTCTTTGAATGCGAATCCTAAGTTTTGTTGCCCTCTACTTTTGGAAATTTAGTGGCAGAAGGTTAAAGTTATTAAAAATTCAGGTTCGTTTTTTTCCAGTACTCATTTCTAGTATTAGACCTGTCGCTATCCTCTCTCACCCTCATTATTTCTCAATACTTTCTTATAATTATTTCTTCCGTTATATTTTTTATACTACTACTCAGAGATAGATAAAATTAAATAAATTAAAAAATAAATTAAAATTAAAATTAATTTTAACTTAAATTAAAAAAAAAATAAATAAGATAAAACTATTGAACTAATGTGTATTGTGTATGAAGGGTAAAAGTTACTTATTTTAGACAACGTTGCGTAATAGCCTTCAAATATTTGTTGATTATTTAACTATTGCAAAAATCTCTTTATTTTTCCATTGTTTATAAAATAATTTAAAAAAACTGATAAAGTAATCAAAATTAAGATATTGAATCGGCGATTTTTTCGTTAATACAAAATTTGAAATAATCTAGATTACTATAGTTTTAATAACACCTCTTATTGACACATTTAAATTCATAAACTTAAGTTTACAACACGGTCACCATACTTAATTTATTTATATTTAATTAGTTCATTTATATTTATCTTATATCAATAAAATATAAGTGCATTATAAAATCCTATACAACAATATCTAAATTTATAAAATTAAGTTTGGGGAAGAGAAAGATCTCCGAGTCCATAAAATGCTCAAGAATTATAAATAATAAAGAAAAGGCCTCTCATCAATTGATTAAGGCATCAAACTTAGCTATTTTCGACAACGTTGAAATTGCCTTAATATATGTTATGTTTATTGTTATAACACATACAAATTCTCTTTATTTTTACCATTTTTAATAAAACTAATTTTTAAACCAGAAAAGGGATATATGGTATTTCCGTCATATAAAGTTAGGGATAACATTATAATTACTAATATATTATTCTACTTGTTCATGCATGAAGGTTCGTCAATACACATGGGATTTTCAACGTACTTTCTTTCGTTATATATTTAAGTCATTGTGATTTTAGATCTACTGAAATAAGTACATTAGAGAATCATTAAATTAAATTTATACAAAATAATTATTACCATAGAAACCGACGAATTTACACTTCGAAGATTTGTTACCCAACTTTTTCCGTAGAAAGGAACATCCTAGTTTAGTGCAGACAATGTTAAGCGGTCGTGCTCATTAATGTAGGGAAATCAATGACTGATGGAGGGGGAGGGTTGACGGCTGGAGGGGAGGGAGGGGTAACAGCTGGTTGTGCTAATTACTCAGCTGATTCGCCCCAATAAAGACAGCTGACTGGCCACATGATAGACGTAGCGGACGACACTTCCCCTCCCCTCCCATCATCCACCCGCACACGCTAACAATGTAGGTCGATGCCACTTAACAATGATGTCTTGTCAATTCTACTTTTTCTAAGCTATAATTTTAGTTACTCTTATATCAACTATTAGACATCTTATTATTTAGTAATACATAAATACAAATGTGTAAACATGTTTGTGCACTAAGGGGTGCAGTGAAACATGTTAACTGAATATTTACAAAGAAATAGTTTATTGTGGAACAGGACGAATGTGATATCAATAAATATAAAGGTTTTAAAAATCTGGCAAAAAAAAACATACGACTTAAAAGGCTCAGAATTGAAATAATTCATTTAATGAAGTAGCTCAAAACATTTAATTAATAAAATATTTTTTTAAATTTTATTCCGTATCAATATTAAAATTAGAATATTTTACAGGATTGAGCGAGTTAAAAGAAAAATAAAAGTATATAAAAGATAATTATTAGACGTTTTGTACTTTTTTGCAATTTCAATACTTTGTATAGGGTACAATTGAATTTTGTATATACGGCTTTATTAAAACTATCACTAAACAGGGTGTTCGATATATTTTATAACTCCATAACTTCTTGGTGAACTAAAGTTTCAAACTAAAATTGTGTCGTTATATATCAAACGTCCTGTAGTATTTTGGTTAAATATAAGAAAGGAAAATTACATCTTTTTATTTTGAGCAAAACACGCACTATCCAAAAGACACTTTTATTAACAATATTATTTCAAATACATCACATCCTTTAATATTAATGTTAAAATATTGGCCAGTTGTAAAAATATTTAAAAGAAGTGGTCTTCAACTTTTGTGGGGTTGATTTAGAGATATAATATCCCTGATTGTAATTTTGCAAAGCAGGAAAGTGGAGATCAAAAGTCACAAAAACAGGACGTTTGGAGTCGCCCTCATGTTTTGCTGCTGGTGGAGTCGTTTCACCGAATTGAGTTTGGGTTATAAGAGCGTATGGCCTGACTTTAAATTATTATAAACTGAACCAAATTCCATCCGGCTTTATTTTATTTAATGTATCCAAATTATGTTGATTTGTAAACGACATTAAGATAATGCCACATGAACTAAAGTTCCTACTGAAAGACTAAATTTTAAGTTACTCCGCCAAAGGAATTTGGCGGTAAACAAAGCTGACAAAACACCTCTTTCAACAATAATAACTTTTCCATGCACTAAACTCCAAGCAAACTTTGACTCTCTTCGTTTACACAAAAAATGTGCCTGCCTTAGTATAAGAATAGGCTTATCAATTTGGTAATCTTCCTATCATTCTTAAGTCCCGAAATTCAATCTTCGATAAGGAGGAAACAGTGATATAGAATTGTATTCACAACTTACGTTATTTTGTGTAAAACCACAACCAATTAACACTATTTTACATTTAGGTCTTTGGATTATGATGGACCAAGCATTAAAAAAGAGTGAAGGAATTTGAAAACTTTAAACAACCTGTTTTTAATTTTTCTCGTCAGCTTTAGAGGATATTTAACATACATTACATTATAATCTCAAAGTTATAATCTCAAGTTTATCATAAATGAATGAACTTTACTCTTAAATTTCTGGATTCTTAGGGTCTACGAAAATAGATGTTGCTATCCCCCGGTGGTAGTTACGTTTAGCAATGAGTGTCATTTTAACATTTAAAATTTTGAGTCGAATTCGAGAGTTTATGTCTTCACAACCTCTTAGGCTACGGTTATTAGAGACGTTCAACTTTATTTCAGCAACTAACAAGCAAATTGTATTACGCAAATTTTAGGCAAATTTTTACGCAAATTGTAGATGATACAATTTTCTAAGACAAAAATACATATATTTTGCCTATAAATGGACAGTGAATCAAGTAATCTTCACTATGTTAAAAATGATTAAGTATTAAAGTCTACTTTAATCAAGCGTTTTTTATTTTTTATTTATTTTTTATTTTATATATAGAATTGTAATCTAATATGTACTGTATCTCGTATCATATGGAAGACATGGTGTTTCATGGTCTTAGATCTATTCTTAAAAGAAATCCCCATAAATATCAGGAAAATTTGTGTTTGGGAGTCAAATTGAAAACATTCATTATCTCCATGATCACTATAGAGACAGTTTTGATGGGCGTGTCATTTTATTCGGGATGAACTTTCTTAAGAAAAATATAAATGTATTGCTTCTGAATCAGTGGAAGTTAAGTATAAAATCATTTGACCACCACCGTGTTACACGACATCGTTTTTCTTAGTCTCTAAAGTGATCAGATCAACATTCAAAAGTTAAATTCAGTGACTCTTTTATGCATGCTCAACTCATTACAGTTCCAGCATCTTTTTCAATGCTTAAACGAAAATACGAAAAAGTGTTTTAATAAGCTATTAAATTCTTCAATAAAGTAAACGTATGAATCTAGGATCAAACCTGTGATTTCTTATGTAAACCTAACAATGGAATAAAGGTCACTACTTAACTATTCAGTTATCATTCAATGGTAACCACACATTTCTACTTATATGCTAATTTTGTAATACAAATTGTATAATAACGTTTAGATGCTTTAATAAAGAGTCATCTCTTTGCTTAGTTTTACCTAATTATTTAAAACATTAAAATATACCACAGGTGAAACGCAACACGCAAAAAAGTCACGACTCCCTAAAGTTAATTAAAAAACATTCATGAGCAAGCTTAACATTATTCCATCTGATAATGCGAGTCGGGTTAGGGCAAAATGTAATGTTGTGTGGTTGTGTTACTGTTTTCCTGCAACCGAAACAGTTTCAATTCTGCTGTACTGAAACATTGCGTATCACTTTCCAACGCCAATTAATGGAAATTAAATATTTCGGTTTGACCCATAGCTAAATTAAGTGAGATAATTATTACGTCTGTTCTTCATATGGAATATAATTAATGATGCACTTTTTAAGAATATTATAACTAACCCTTCTTATCATTACGCCGCCCTTTAATAATGTTACAGTCTACGTTTACAATGGCCTATAGTTTTTGAACGAGGGGGTTTTTGGGCCAGAAAAAATAATCAATAATTGAAAATACCTAATCTATAGTAAGCTAATGTTAAGTTCAATGCAAAATATTACAACATTTTATTTTATTTTTTTCATTTAACATTTTATTACAAAAAACCTGGCAATAAAGAAATTTGAAAATCAACAATCTTACTCTCTAACTTGGCATAATTAACAAATCTAAGAAAGGAGTTATGAACATTTAATATAAGTTTTGTAAGTGCAAATCACTACATTCACTTAGTATTTAATAAAAATATCAACAATTCTATGAGTTACAATAGGAAACAGTTGAGAACCAAACTCTCATTACAATGGTGGTCCATATAAAAATTTGCTTGCCTAATACATATAAAAATTTGCTTGCCTAATAAAAAGTGCATAAATTGATTAATGCTACCAAACATACAGAAAACCTATAGAGCTAAACAAAGAAAAACATTCGAAAACTTTAGATCAGCAGTCTTTGGAGGAAAGGTGCTGGCAGGAAAATAAGAAACGTATCTCTTCCACACGAGTGACTATAAAATCATCATTTCTTCTAGTGTCACTTATGACCTTTTAGGAATATAAAATACTTATGATACTGTTATAAGCCACAAAACGACCGTATAAATCAACAAGCTTAGTAGTTATCAATTAAGTATAAATTGTGATTATTCCTGAGCCTGAAAATGTTTTTTTTTTTTTTTTTTTTTTGAGGGAGAGGCGGAAAAATGCATTACGCACACAGGTGGCCAGCCTGTAGTGTGGGGCTCCCCTAAAAAACGGGTTTACCCACTAAAAAACCTCCTCTACTCTTTAGGAATCTAACCTGGAATTGTTTATCACATTACGTCAGGCTAGGCCTAAATTTGGCTTACGCCCGTCGGGCTCGCTCCTTATCCAGCCGCTCTATCAAGGGATCTGGGCCACTTCGCGGTCCAGATCGGTTTTCTTTTCCAGGAGGATGCCCCGGACGAACTGTGACAAACAATCCCAGTTGCCCTCATCCTCCAAAATCTTTTGGCAGACCGAGTCCACCGAAAATGCACCAAATATTTGTGTGGCCTCCAGGCGGGGCCCTTCCCAACGGGGACAGCGGAAGAATGTGTGTTCCGCATCGTCGGGAACACCCGGGCAATAAATGCAGTCCGGTGAACCGGTCTTTCCCATCCGGTTCAGGTACGATCGAAAATAGCCGTGACCTGTCAAAATTGGGTCAGGTAGTAGTCCACCTCCCCATGCCGCCGTTCCACCATGGTTGGACCTGCTTAATAAGTCGCGCAGTCCATCGTCCTCGGGTGTCGTGCTCCCAGCTGTGTTGCCATTGCTGGAAGGTTCGGGAGCGCTCTTCTGTTCTTGCCGTGTCCTTGCCGATCTCGCCACGTCTCTGATGAATCGCTTTCCTCTCCCCTGCCAAGAGCTTGACAGGGATGACTCCGGCGACCACCAGGACGGCAGGCTCGGACACTGTCCGGTAGGCGGAACACACCCGGAGCGCAGCTTGACGCTGAACCCGGGCGAGTCGCAACCTGTAGCACTCCTTATCTAGAGCGCCTGCCCACACCTCTGCCCCGTAAAGGAGCACGGACTGGACCGCGCACATCAACAGACGTCTTCTGCTGGATCGGGGACCCCCGACATTGGCCATCAGCCTACTAAGGTGAGTAACTACCTTAGCGGCCTTGTCCGCCGTACGGAAGATCTGATCCCTCCAGCTTAACTTGGTGTCCACCATAACCCCAAGGTATTTGGCGGCACGAGTTGATGTGACCACCTCCCTTCCCACTCGAAACGGGACGACGGTGTCGATCCTCTTCTTCGTGAGAATCACGATCTCCGTCTTACTAAGAGCAAGCGAGAGACCGTGATCGGACATCCAGTTGTTGACAACCCGCATAACTCGGTTCAACTTTAGTTGGGCCAGCTCAACGTTGCGTGCAGCAATGAGAACTGCGACGTCATCGGCGTACCCAACCAAAGTGGTTTCCTGACCTCAGGAGGCTGTCATAGGCAACGTTCCAGAGATCCGGGCCGAGTATTGAACCTTGTGCGGCACCAGAAGTGACTTCCATCGTCCGCGTTCCGTCCCTCGTAAATGTTAAACAACATGGAGCATTAAATGAAATAAATTGATTAATATATTATTCCTAAGGATGAGTTATTAACAACAAACTGTGAGTCTTAAAACTAATACTAACGTAAAAACCCCATTTTACACATTCGTTGAATGGACACGCATGATTATAGATGTTGAAAGAGATATTATTAAAAACAATATTGATTTTGTATAACAATAACTACAGTGATATTTGACTATTTTTAAAATAACATCCGATTCGTCATAAATGTAACCAATTAAGTAATCGCTTCAAAATATTACAATCTGTATTGCTAATAGAAAATACTCGAGCAATATGAATTCTGTTTTCCGATCAATATCTAATACAATTTTATATTGTTAAAAATCGACCTTAACTATTATTTTTATGTTTAATTTTTAAATCTGCCTTGCAATTTGATTGGTTTAACCGTTTTCAACCATCAAGTAGTTTCTTTGTGGTTTTGTGAAGATCGATCTACAAAAATGACGCTGTCGACGGCTGAAGATTGGAGAAAATTTTCTAAATTCCTTGAGGACGTGGGGCGCATTGATATTGTCGAGGATATTGGATAGAAAACTCACGATAACATAAAAATATCGCTGGCTTTATGTTCGGCTGATGTGTAAGTTACAGAAATCTTTTCAGATATACAAAAGATTCAAGTATTTATTTAAAACTTATACAGGCAATATAACAAATTTAGCTTACCAATGTATGTGTTTTATTCGGTTAGAGGATATTTGCTAAAGGTAAATTGTTTATGCTACCTCGTGTTAAGCCTTATAAATTTACACTAAAACAACAATCACAATAATAATAATTATAATAAACTTACAGGTTGTCTGTCGACTCAAAGGATTGCTCAATTTCTCTCAAGATTTTTATCACTAATGGCCAACAACTGTGGCTATTACTATTTGAATACAGCACATTTTAATAGTAAAACTCAATTAAAGTTATAAAAATGTTATATTGAGAGCAAAACAATTGTTGTAAGTAAACAACAATACTAAGACTTTGTGATTCATAGAAACAATGTCAAGTTAAGGGAAGTTACTTTATACTCAAACACAAGGTAAAATATACTATTACTATTCAATAATTTTAGAACCGACAAACTCGCGAGTATAGTAAAAAATAGTAGTGACAGTAGATGTAAAATGGTATTCCATTACTTATTACCTGTTATACTAAACTTTTACGGTTTTTTTAATGTCACAAACATAAAGTATTATAGTCTCTGATTGGGCCTGATGATGACCGGTGTGACTGGTCGAAATCGATCGCCATTATAAGATCTTTTATATATATTTACCGTCTGTAAACATTTACAGTATAAGTGTAAATATATCGAGTAGTGTTAAAGACGTTTGTATTATTTCAACCTGAATAAAGTATTAAACGGGATTGAATATGTTTATAATTAATTTAAAGAAAAATAAATGCTTAAATTTTTACTTTCTATTTGATTATTTAAGTATATATTGTAGTATATTGTTTAAAATTCCGTGTTACAAATATTGTTTGACATATTACGTAATGATTTACCCGTTAAAATTTTCTTATGGTTGAGACTACAAATCAATGACCAGTTACAAATTATGTTTCAATTGTAGTTCTAACATTAAATTTTACGTATTTTTTAATGTCACAAACTATTGGTAACATAAACGATTAGTAAATAGAAAATAAAAACTTATAAAAAAGCGAAAAAAAATTTATCAACGTTTAAAAACGATTAAGTATACTTCCTTGGTGACATAAGTGAAAACACACAAGCGGATGCCAGACCCAGCATATACGGATTGGCCGTACAGTAAGAAGTTTTAATGAGAAAACTTAACTTGATGTGTTGATGATAACTAAATTACTTAGAATATCTGGGACCACATCAAGCGTCCTGGCTGGCAGATGTGAAACCCAGCCAGTTGTAGCGGAAGGTTCCTATACAATCAAGGAGTGTTGCTTTGTTGATATTTAGTTGGATGATATTTTTCACTAAAACCAATAAAGAGTGTTTAATATAACATAATTTATGTTACTGTGATGTGTACGGTATCATATTGTGATGCATTAGAGTTTTCAGATTTTATAGTTATATTGCTCAAGAAATAATGACGAGATTGTTATCCAATATTAAAAATGTATCCGTTGAGATCACTAGAGAGTGAATATAATAGTAAACAATACACTACATAAAACACAATGACATATAATTTAACTATACATAATATTATAAAATAATTTGATGTTATATAATTTATCATATTGTCCTATACTAAATACGAGCCGTGTCTGTGACGATGTATTTTTCACGATCTCTAAATCTTGCGGGTAGATTTTGCTTGAACTTTTTGCATTCGGTGAGTTTTGGCCCAAAAATAATTTTAGAAACAACCTCATCCCCAGGAAAAATCTATTTTTTTCTAAAAGTAAGTTAATTTTTTTTAATTTTGAACATTTATTTTATGGGTTTCCATTTTGGTACGAAATAAAACCGAAATGTAAACAAAAATAAAAGAACACTACGTTTAAGCATTGTTTTTGAAACAGCTGTCAACTGTGAGGAGGTATAGTTTGTTGTTGGTGTAAACTTAATAGAATGATAACCACGACACATGACGTTGTCTATTGCATTCATGTAAAGTGCTTACGAAAAAAAATGGAATTCTTATTGCTGATTTTTGACTGTAACAATAGTGTAAATTAAAACCAACGAGCAAGGCTTGGTCAACTCGGTACTATTTATAAAATTTACATTTATATCATTTAAAACTCAAATAATTATAAAATTCATTTTATTATTATTTCGATTGAAATAAACCCTGCTATTTTCAACACTTAAGATCTGTAAGCAATATAAATGCTCTTATAAATTTTAGCAACATAGGCCTACTAATTTATGTTAAACATACTAAGCTTAATTTACAGATATTTATGTTTCATTAATCCTTTACTTTTTAACTGGTCACGTGTATTAAATTATAGTGTTATTAGTAATTTGTTTAAAACAAAGGACAAAATAATTGTCATCCTTGTAACCTCTAGATTGTTAAGTCAAGAAAGTTCACGTTTTACGCCTACCTGTCGCTCTGGGAGATTAGATTCTGTTTCTTTTAATCTACTTGTTCCACTGACTTGCATCCAAAACTGTGACAAATTATTTCTTATGGTTCAAATTTATTGTTTTAAATCACAGAAATTATAATTAGGCCTATGTTATTAAATTATGTTATGTAGATTTGTTACAAATGTCATTCTTTTATTTTGAAAACATTAAAAACTTGTACATTTAGTTACTTTTGCGTTGGACTATTAAAAAAATTCTCTTTGCCACAATTCCCCTAACTCGGCAGATTTAAATAAAAATAATCCTAATTCTTTAAGTTTATAGAAACCTTATAAGCTTTATAACTTATTAGATACCAATAACTACAAATAAACATTCCTAAAATATTCCAAATTAAAAACCAAAATTACTTCTTTAGTAGGGCCTAAGGTGCGTGGTCATAGTTTCTTTAGTTTATTAAGTAAACTACACTTCGTAGCGAGTTCATAAAAATGTAAGGAAGAATAAAATTTAAATTAGTTGAATTTAAAGATGAAACTAACAGAACGATCTTCTAATGCTGTTCATTATGTCGTGCCAATTAATTATATCCTATAAAAATCTGTTTTATGCTAATTGGTGGCTTACTTTTATTCAATACATACCATCAATTGTTATTTTATATATGAAAACTAATTATGAATAAATGCTCCTTCTAGTAGAATTTAAAATGACCGTTTCAAGAGTTTGTTTCTGGCATGAGTAGGCGTTATTGTGTAACCCTCACCTCACAACATTCCACCGCAGTCTGTGGCCAAAATGTCGCATAAACTGCACTTAAAATCCACCATCAACGATTTATACTCTACCATCAACCACTAACTGCGAAGATCTATAGCTTAGTATTTTATATTCTATTTATTATTAGTACGTTTTTTTGTGTAATTTATTACAATTAGGAATGTGTTTTAATATTATATATTATGTCATTGTAACAGGTTTTTGGTGTTGGTTCAAAATTAATCACTTTATTTAAATACATTTCAAACTGAATTTGATTTTTAAGTATTTATTAAATTTTAATTTTTTGCGAACTAACCTGTTATATATTGACAGTAAATAAGATTAAATATATTGATATTAAATAAGATTCCTAAAGTGATTTGATTTGAATACCATGTTATAATTGCAAAGCAAAATACAAAAAGAACAGAAAAATATCTAAAAAATAAATAACAATGAATATAAAAATTTCAATAAATTAATTATAATGAAATTCATGCCCTTTTTTATTAAAACATTTTATTTCCTCTACAAGTCGAACACAGAAGTACATATAGGCTGTAAAACTTCTTGTTAAACATAAATTGCTGTAAATCTTTCATATTTATTCGACTTTATACAAAATAATTTTTATTTCCTTTACAATACTAAAACAGAAACAGTATTTTTATAAACCTTTTATTTGTCATCAAGAAGTCTTAAATATTGTAAGGTAAACAATAATATTATTTATTTTCTGAGAGAATTATTGCAATTCATAATATTTAAATTATTTTATATAATCAGTAATTTTGTAATAAAAAATATTATATGATATATATAATATATATTATATTATATAATATGAATATTCATTTCAGGTTGTGCTTTTTAAGTGCCCTTCTATATTATGTTGAGGTAACAGTTTCAATTTTCCACGATATTCTGATAATAATGTTTAAATATTTTCAATAACGCACAAAGTCAGTTGTCGAATTGCATCAGATTTCATGTTTAAAGAGCCCTCTCCATGACTGATTGGACATTGAAATGGAGGCCGAAAGCCCTCTATTAATAATCGCGTCCAACGCACGCACCTTTTTCATCGTTTACCACGTTAGTTCCGTGTGAATGATTCTTTCCTAAACAAACTGCTTGTTGTGTGCTCCATTTAGTTTAAACTATTGTTATCAAATTATGATTGTTGGTTTACCGAGAATTGCCCTATTGTTATATCACAATATAAAAATAATCCTCACATCCTTCATTCACACTGCATAAAACAAAATTGATGGAAGGAAAAAATTCACTTATAAAACTTTAAAATCCGTTACATTTTAAGAATACAATTCAGCTGTTATAATTAGTAGACATAGTATACATGGCTTTATATTGCGGAACCGATAGTAATTAAAATGATTAAGTTTAAAAAGATTAGTCCTTATTTACCATACGTTTATGATACAAAAAATTAGGTTTATATGTTAAATCTTCATAATGGGAAATAAGTTCGATATATATTCTATGTATTAATTATATAACATTAGCCATCATTTGAGTTTTCATACGCTCTCTATTTGAAAGATATTATGAGGTTTCAATGATATGTGACATGTTTTACTTTTTCAAAACATATCCTCGCTTTATCAAAACATTCATAGCAAACAGTGTATTTTACCTTTAAGGTCCAATGTAGCTTTTCATACGAGTTCAAGTTTTACGCTCGAGGACTAAAATTACGACCGACGTGACGAAAAGTACAATCTCATATCTTTGCATTAGTAAATAAATAGCATGTTATGAGATACATAAATTAAATCTTAATATGTTTAGCGTAGGAAATAAATAGATAATTTGAAATTAATGTGCTTCCTATAAAACTAAAATATTATGTAAACATAACAAACTAGACAGTAAATAAGTAATTAAAACAATTAATATTTTCTTTTTTTAATACAATATTTCCTAAACTATTTTATTACACCAATAATTAATGAAATTAAAAAAAATAAACATTATTTTCCATTAAATAAAGCAATAAGTTCACAGTTTAAGAGAGTGAATTTCATTTGTAAAACCTTAATCCCGGTTTGCAAATGATTTTAAAGTGTCGATTTTAATAATCCATGGTTGAACTTAGCCTTCTCTCTGGCAGTCTCACGCACCTAATAACATAAATAAAATTTGATCTTTCAAACTAGACCAGGTCAATTATCAATTAGACGGTAGTTATAGTAATATTTAACAAGTTATAAAGGCAAAAGTAATTTTTCTTAACTACTGGTGTATTTTATTTAAGTTATATGATCGTATAAAAAGAAGACAGTATTCAACAGCACTGCAAGATCAAACGTAAACCAATGGGGAAAAAAAACTTTACCGTAATTGCCCGTAAGTCCTACGGTTACAATTAATTATATATCTTACACGATGCTGCGAAATGCAAAACTTCAATGAGAATGATGAGTGTAATGAAATCTAAAAAGGGACTTTCACTTTTTAGATTTCACCGGTCTCGAGTGACTCTTATAATGATAAAACACAATAATATTTATGAGATATAAGCCTTTAATATTTATAATATTAAAAAAACCAACACCGCCGTCTTTGAATCGTTCAGAATCATGACTCCGAGTAAGGCGTCAGCTGACCTTGGTGTGATATTCACAACCGTATCGTTATCGCTCATTCAGGTATCACTAAATACCTCCACTAAAGTTACGAAAGAATGGGTCTATTAATAAAATGATTCATAAAGACAATTATAACCATGCTGCGATGTGAAGTACTTATGACGCCATCCTACGATATCACAACGCGCTGATAAGGAGATTAAACAGTAGCCGAGTGAGAAGTACGGGAGAAATGACTCACAAGGCTTGGTTTTGGTAGCGTGCCAGAAGTCGCCAGATTGTTTGCTTAAGGTTAAAGCTGCTAAGTAGTATGACAATGACACCGGATAAGTCAGTTGTGGATAGGCCGTCGGCGGCGCAGCGCATTCGTCGAAAGATGATACCGCTCAAAAACCTACAGACTGGCGAGGTGTCGTACGACAGGCTCTCTCAGAAGTATCCACAGGTGATTGTTTCAGTGCATAAATTTAATAATTTACTTAATTTTTTCAGTTCTCTTACCTTTTTTAAATTTCTTCTTTTGTAAGTTGCACTAAAAGTATTATATTATACACATTTTTCAAATTAAAAGTACGAATTATTAAATAGTTTTATGATTCTTAATAGTGCTAAGTTATCCTTAACTAGTGATATGTTAAGTAAATTTAGTATTTACTCGAATTTCATTTTCCTAGTCCATAATATGTTGTTTCTGTTGAGGACGTGCAGGACTGTGACTAAGGTATTTCAAAATTATTATTATTACTATATGTAAATAAATTTTGAGAATAATATTTTTTTTAACGTAAAGATAAACTTAGTTCTGGAGAGAGTTTGGAACTAAAACAATTGTTAATCGAAATGGTTTAAATGAATCTGATCTTCGGTCCCAATTAAATGTTTTGAATGCCCTTTAAATCGGCACACAGTTTATTTTTGGTGCAATTATACAGACTTATTCATGATATTTTTGGCATTTAGACTAGTGACCTACTTTTCGTAAATAGTACTTTGAAGGACTGATGATATTATTTTTAGTGTGATTTGACTTTTTTATTATTTTTTATCAAAAGTACTCAATATAATCGCTTTTATAAGTAATATAATTGAAATTAAAAAAAAAATACCATCAAATAAGGAAAAAAAAATTGTAATAATATTTCAATTGCACTTTCAACCTATTATGGATGAATGGCATGACGAATTAGTAAATTTTCTTCATGATGGTTATATATAAAAAAAAAAATTAAACAAATGCGTATATTTATCGTATTTATATATTCAAGCGAGATTCCTAAAATAAAATAGTTTTGGCTGTACATGTTAACACGTTTCGAAAATAATAAAACTTATTATACAATACCCTACATAAAACTTGACTTATATGTTACAATTTGAAAATATACTTGCGAGAAAGAGAACTACACCAAATTATCAATACACAAAGGTCTTAAAAATCTGTAATAATAAATATTTATTTTCCTTAATTAGTTTTATCAGCAATATTTTTAAAACCAGCAAGTAAAAAATACAGAAATGTTTTTACTTCAATACAAAGAAAAATACAGTAAATGAGATAGTTACTCAATTAAGTGCTTATTACCATTTGTCAGACACTAATCTAAAATTATTACA
>JAQYXR010001341.1:0-35121 GCA_030545055.2 Neoaliturus tenellus | reverse complement strand
AAAGATAAATTCATTCTGTTTTCACGAAAATGCTCCTTTGACTAATACGTTTAAAATTATGTAAAAAAATCTGCATGTTTATTTAAGAAAATTTTGAGATTCGAACCCGTGACCTCGAGTTTTGGAACACCCTGTATACTGGCATTGATGAAATATTTTTATTGGAAAGCCCATATGCGATTTAGTGGGAAAAAACTTTATTTAATGATTTTATTTCAAACCGTTCTCCTGCTATAAATAGTGGACGGGTGGTCGGAATCACCCTGTATATATATATATATATATATATATATATATATATATATATGTGTGTGTGTCCGTGGTACCGATAACTTTTGAAGCGGACCTCCGATTTTGATCAAATTTGGTATGAAGGTGTAAGACCAGGTCTATTTTCATGAGTTCGCGAACCAGCATTGTCGGGTTATGGGAACAGGGTTTTATGGGGTTTCAAAGGGGTCAAAAATGGGTTTTTGGCATTTTTTTGACCTAAATTTTCAAAATTCATCAATTTTAACTAAAACCATTTGAAAGAGCTTAAAAAAAACAAACAATTTAGTATTTTGAATCTTTAAAATAGCTTAACTGGTTATAGAGAAAATTCAAATCAAGTTTCCCATGTTATTCTTATGGGTAAATCTTTAAAAAGTTATATATCGCTTATTTATCAACATATCTTCATAAAAATTTTATGAACCTTCACTAGGTGGTGAGTAATTAAGATTTGATCAAAAAACCCCATGGCAGCAAACCTACATGCTAAATCCCATGGTATTCTCATGGAAAATAATTGTATAATGGGAGCAAGAGAGATGGAGATATAAGGTATCTGTTCCTAATCAGCTGATCAGCTGTCTTCTGCATATTTGTCAAATTTTAATTAAATGTTTATGTTTTGTTATTTGTAAACAAATCTTTCCTTTTGCATGGAAGCTTTGGATTATGCACTTTTATTACTGTTAAAAAAGTCATTTATTGCAATATAAATATTAATATATGAATTATTAAATAAAAATAATTTTCTCAGAAATATAATGCCATTAAATATATTATATTTCCTTGTAAAGATTATTAATTATATAAGATAGCCACAAAGTTCTTTGATGTTGAAACAATAATTCTTTGGTTGGAAATTCGCTGAGTACGCAGGTCTGCTGCGACGGGGGTATTCTTATCATCTAGGAGTCATAAGAAATCCATTGACACCAAAATGGCCTCGATCCTTTTAGTAGTTCTCTCTCTAGACCCTTAAATGCACTCTTTTATTATATAAGATAAAGCAACCTTGCAAAAATTATCTAAAAGATACTTCTGAGGCCTTCCGGTAACTCCTTATCACTTATACGTTCAAGTTTATTGTGTTTCTATTAACCGTTTTCTATTGGATGTATGATTTCTATGGTTTTGTTTTAATTATGCATTTAACTTACAACAAATTAATGAAGTGGTCTAAATGTCATTCAATGAATATTGCCAAACAGAACTGTCACATTATATTCTTTGGTTCTTGTCCAGCGCTGGTCCAAAAGGGGTTTGACATTAAGCTAACTTCTTCTGGATTACTAGTTGAATTACACAATGAAGTTAATCTGATAGGATTCAAAAATAGATTTCAGTTACATTCTGTTGTTTTAAAATCTTATCAGTCGATGACTAAAGATAATGAGTGACACTAGCTGAAAATCTATAAAGAGATAACTGAATAATGTAGTGAATTAAATATACCAGTTATATCAATGAGTTTCAGCTTAATCAAATGTTTATCTAAAGTCAACAGCCAAGGAATATTATTGGCTTGTCATTGATTAAAGACGCTTTTACTTTTGCATTTGACATTTAGTACATAAATACTATTGTTCCATAAATGCTGATCCAGCGGGCGATGTACCACTGAATGTTTATGGAAATTTAGAAGCCAAGATGAAGTCGAACCTTAAACACTTCCCCGAATAATCATATCAAAAAATCTCTCAACTGTTTTTTTTTTTTGTTTTTTTTTTTTTAATTTTTTCAGCTCTGAATTCAAAGGATCTTTAAACAAAAATCATAATATATAACAGTTGCAAAATGAAAAGCAATATGAAATTTGAAACATAATAATTTTATTATTATTTTGCCTGCCGGTAAAGGAAGTAAAATGGTAAAGCAGAACCTAACTGATTATTACCTGTAGCCAAACGTTCTAACACACATAATAAGAAAAAATCTAAGAATCCTTCAGGTTCAAAGCTATCAATAAGGTTGGAGTTGGGTGTTAAGGTTGAAGTTGAATAAAAACATAAACGCTATTAGACCTCAGGTGCTCAAAACTGGCGCTAGGTTTGATTAAACAAACATATCTATTGGGAATTATCTAAGTACGCAGGTCTGCGTATTTGTGGTATATCTATGAGGTCTGTGGGTATTCTTCTATTAAGAAGACAAACATCATTTTATTAACTAAAAACAATGACCGAGACTCAAATGATAGCTGGGTTATGTACTCGGCTTATTGCGAAAACAAAGCTCATGATAATGACGAGCTATTTAGCTTAACGCATTTTCTCCTTGGTGCAGGTCTCCGGGGACAACATTAGCAAACTTGGCGTCATTTTCTCAAGACTTGATTTTCTGCGAAGGCAACTGGGAGATACTTACGTTTCATGTGATAAAATAACGCGAGAAACGTAATTTACATACAGAGTGGGAAAATAATCTGAAAACCATGTAATATCTATAAAAGTATTTCAGTAAAAAATCTTAGACTCTGCAAATTTATAAAGGGGTTTAAAGTATATTTCCCAGAACGATTATTGAAATTAAACCTTCAAGGTGGATGGTCCACAAGGAGTCAGAAAACAATTAATTTTAAATGTGAGCGTAGGTCAGTATGTACATAAAATTGAATGTCTATATGAATAGAGAATAATTCCGTAAAGTTGACATTAAAAGTCGACTGAATCAAAAATGGCAGGCGATCAAACTTAAAATAAAATCATATTGCCGAAAAAAAATAAAAAATATGAAATACAATAACTCTTGATGCAATCTATCTTGTAATAACTCTTGATGAGGTCAGGTTTGTGCCATATTTCTCAGAATGCCATGATCATTAGAATTATGTATAATATGACGTAGGCCAATGAAGTTTCACTGATGACTTCCACTAGGGACGTTCCCTAAGGAAAGTTTTTTTAAAAACTCATAAGGCATACGTCATATGACACATAATTATAAATGCTTTTACGTCAATTCATAGAGACCTTTAATTTGCTGTACATCTTGACCCATGCTTACATTTAAGATTTGCTTCTGACTCCTTGTGGACTTTCCCCCTTTGAGGTAAAAGAGTAAATACGTACTGTGGAAATCAGACTTTAAGACTCAAAATCAGTTTGCTAGGTTTTAATTTTGTCAATTAAATAATATTAATGATATTTAAACGTTTCTAGATTTTTTCAACCCTGTATAATAATGTCAATTGATACATTGTATTTATTGGCAATGCTATGAAGTGCGCGTCTATTTGTTCTGGGAATGTTATCATTAGCATAATCTACCTAGGACACTGCGCTAGTGTATGAGAATTTTTTCAAAATATGAAAAAAATACTCCTTACTTGCAACTGAACACTGCAATATTTTTAAGATGAAGATTGTAAAATGTGGTTTTAAAATCATATATTCGAATATTTTAAGATAAAAGCTTAGTTTAATGGTCAGGTAAATAATGACGTCAATCATGTATCGTCATTATTTCCTAGGTGGTGCATATGTGCCGCTAATAGTATAAGGAAATGGGAATTCCAGATTTTTTTAAGCGTGTAAACACAACATGAAGATAGGACAGTCAGTTTGGATGATGGTCTCTTTAGTTTCAGGACACGTCCGGCCGAGCTCACTAGTGTCGAGTTTCTTTCACCCACACGAGACGACCTCGAAACTATTTGTTGGAACTGCAACTTTGTCAAAATATGTGCATAAGTTTTCGTCACACCCAACAGAAAATTTGGCGAGATTTAAACTACAAACTAGCTTTTTATTAAACATTTTTCAACTTACAAAAATAAATTATATTCATGACTGTTGCATATTGTAATTTTTATTCAGTTACAGTGTTGCGTTCTGTAGTTTTACTGCCTAAGTAGGCTAACTAGTTGATCATCGAGTCATGCTCATCGGTTTCAACTCACTTTTGCTACAGTATCATGGCAAGCAGGAAATTAGATTCACACCAACAGCCAACTATACATCTTAAGAGTTTACAGCTGTTTAAAAAAGAATGCTTAAAAGTAATGTTCTTTAATTTTGATCTATCTTTCTTTCCAAAATAGCAACCCATAAGACCAATGTTAAAAATAACCATTTTTAGACTTAATTTTCGACAAAAATCGATTTTTCCTGGAGTTGAGGCCTTTTCTAATCCTTTTTGGGCCAAAACACTCTGAAACGCAAAGTTTAAGCAAAATCTACCTGCTTGATTTTAAGATCTTGGAAAATACATTTCCACAGACACCCGCTTATAGTATGGATAAGGCGGGTTGAATAAGTTCTACTACGTTCCCAGCAGTGCGCATATATAATAGGTGGGATATATATTTTTTGGAATGAAGTGCCCACCAGCTGGCAGCTGTTTAGCATAAAACTATCTACATACGGTCCACGGAAAACCAACTGAAGCTATAACGTTGCATCCGTTAACGAATTTGTAGCACACAATTCGTATAAATGAATTACACATATTCCGTACGAAAAAACGGGAAACCCGTTAGTTTATTATAAACATTACTTGATATACTTTCTAACATCTGATTTCATTACAGTGCATAGTTACGAAATATCTTAATGATCGGGTCAGCAGACTTTAATTGTATATAGAAGCTTACCAACATATACATACCAACGTGTACATACTGTAGAAGCTGAAGTTCACGGTAAAGTGAAGTGGCTATATCAATCTGGAACTGTCGTAAACGCGAAGAATGCGCCGGATAACCAGCTCATCCTGCCTCGCTGTAGGCTCCACAAACGCCTTTATTGTATTTGACACACATGATTCAAACATTATTCTCTCTGCTTTGTAAGTATTATTTATCTATTTTTTGTTTCTTTTTTGTTTTACAAGCGGTGTTGTAAATATTGGTTGGGGAAACCTTTTGAAGAGTATGAATTATAATACAGGTATGAATTTCTGTATAATTTTAGCACTTTTTCGATGATATAATATTTTGTTTGTAGGCCCTTAATAAATTTTTATTACTATCGACAACTAACCTGATTAAAGAAACAATTTTAATTTTAATTAAAACAATTTTAAAATTGTAAAATACGGAAGTTCCCAAGTTGAAATTGGTTGGTTCAAATCCACATGTATTGACATTTTTGAGTTGTTAAAAATGGTTTCGTGGTGGATTAAATAAATAAAACTGTTACATGCTTTCACTGTAGTATAAGTGAATTTTCAGTTTTGTATGACTTAAATTATATTCGGAGGATTATATTTTAAAATTAATTTTTGTTTTTGGGTGATTGTGGTTTTGCTTTAATTTGATACACATTTTTACTTATTTATTTCTTCTGTACTTTAATTATTTTGGACTTATACAACATAAAGTTCTATGTTTTTTATAAAGCGTTTGAAGTGAAGTAAAATATAGCAATATGTCGTTCAAAAAGTAAAATAACCTTTGGCGATGTAATAAGGCGTTCAACAGAATTTTTATCTTCCCAGCTAAGAAAGCTAATAAATAAATAAGTGTGTATATCCCAAGATGCATGAAAGAGGTGCAAGATTCAAGGTTGATTGGCGAAGTCAAGAAAGACAAATATCGTTAATATACCACTAATGACTGTTTAAATGATAATGAAAGTTTTTTTTAAATAGTAGTGGTATAATGTATCAACTACCAAACATTATAAATACATTAAAAAGGAATTCGAAATCCCATACTATGATACGAGCATTGTCTGGAGCAATTTATTTCACATGATATAGAAATCTAGCTGGGAGATTTTGCATAAACTTTGCAACTAAGTTTAAAAACAGCCTCAGTCTAAGTAAAAATCGTTTTTGTCTAAAACTAAGTTTGAAATTGTTATTTGTTTAACATTGGTATTATGGATTGCCGTCAAGGCAAAGGAATAACAACGAAAGGTTAACAAAAATAAAAGAATGCTACTTTAAAGCATTGGTTAAAACAGTCTCCTATGAGAAAGTATAGTTGGCGTAAACTTCAAAGCCTGATTGTCATGATACTATAACAGAACTGATTGAAACCATCGAGCAAGGCTCGGTTCACCCAGTACAGCTACTAATGACGCGATGTAGTCGCTGACATAGTCGTAAATGGATTAGAGAAGTCAAGGGATAAACAAACGCAACGCAGCGGACGACGGACGTGCCGCCAGCCACCCCTGTGAGGCGTCTCTGCTGTCGTCTACTGTCGCGCGATGACTTGAAGTAGCGAGGGAAACAATTGTAGGTGAAAACTTGTTGGATAAATTAAAAAACGTAAAATATTCATCATTACTTTTTACTTATAAGATAACAAGGTGGCCCGTGCGCAAATTGCGCATCGTATGATTCTGTATGAGAGGAACTCACCTAAAGTACATGTAAGTTGGTTATGAAGTGACAGAGATCTATTTTTGTTTACTATCTGGCTTTAAAATTCATCTGAAGTTAAGTTTAATAAGTTGTTAAATTACAATTCACACTAAAGATCTTGTAATAAAAGTTGGTCAACATTTTAAAGCGCCCTCTAGAAATAAATCAATGGCCAGGGGGAGAAGCACGAAACTATATGACCTTTTTAATTACGATTCGTCTACGCGCTATATCCTAAGCTTTAAAATGACACCTCAATCTTAAAAATCGGTTCAGTAGGTCGAGAGAAAAAGGGAGTATCAGACGAACCCCTTATAGAAATAAGAAGTTAGATATTATTCTAATGAGTAGATAATTAATTCACTGCCCTTTGATCTTAGTCATTTGTGAATTTCCGATACTTAAGTCTTACTTAAAATTAAATAGGTAACAGAAGAATACAAATTAAGATGAATCATATAATTGATAAAATAAAATGTATTAGTAAAATACTATCAAAATAATGTCATATGAAATTTTTACATTATGCCAGAAAACAATACGTTCTTTGTCCTGTATTTTTCTGCATGTTTCTACTTAAAAAATAAATTATTGAAATATGTAAATATTCTTATTTTCTAAAATAACAATGTGAGCATCACGAAACAGCAATTAAACGTTTTAAGACGATCCAAACAAAATCCTACATCAACAATTTATTCCTGCAAATCTTCTAAGGAAGAGTTAAAAAACTTGGACACATTACTATAATAACCTTAAGTGACACTTATGCAGTATAATTGGATAAATTGCCACTACATGCGCAGGTGTAAGCTTACATACATACATACATCCCGCGTCGCCCCGTAGACCGCAGACGGCATGGGACCAGTCCTTAAATTCAGTCCATCCCCAGATTGCCATAAGGAGGGGAATAGGTTATGAAGGTAAATACAATGTTAAGAAGTATACTAATGGGGTGTTGACAAGATTAGCCCACTCAATCAAAATTCATCCAGAGAGTAAAGACATCTGTCCATAAGAAATATTTTGAGTTTAGACAAAAATTTATTTAAATTCTGAATTTCTTTTAGAGACTTTGGGAGCTTAGAATAGAATCTAATTCCCTGATAGCTTGGTTTCTGTTCAAATATCTTTAAATTGTGACGCACTGAGGTTCTGGTATCTTTAAATCTAGTGTTGTGATTATGCACAACAGAATAAGACAAGTTATCTGTGATCTTGGCTAGTTTTATTGACTCAAAAATAAACAGGGCAGAAATGTTCAGTTGTCTGAAGGCCTCGCCACAATTGTCTCTACATCTCAAGCCTGATATGTATCGAATGGCTCTCTTTTGAAGTTTAAAGATGATTTCAAGGTTTTGTTTGGAAGAAGCACCCCATAGGATTATGGAGTATCTAATATGAGCCTCGATCAGACTAAAGTAAACAAGTTTGGATAGGTGAACATTGCCATGCAATGCAATGTTCCGAAGAACGAAAAGTCCTGATGAAATTCGGGATTTGAGGTATTCAATGTGAGAATTTCAGTTGAGATTGCAGTCAATCATGACGCCGAGAAATTTCACCGACTCAAGGCTGGACAGCTGGGTATCACCAATTGCAATGTGAGGAAAGAAGTGATGGTTTGATTGCTGCTTCTGTCTGGTTTGAAAAAATATGTACGTAGTCTTGCCAGGGTTTAGTGCAAGGTTTTGGTCAGAGAAGTATTGTGCTAGTGTGTTTGTGTCAGTGTTAGCGTTGATTTCGAGTCTCAGTACGTCTTTGTCTCTGTTTATCAGTGTGGTGTCGTCCGCGTAGATGATGAGGTTGTCAAGTGAGAGATAGTTATGTATGTCATTGATATAGATCAGAAACAGTAGGGGTCCAAGGATCGAGCCTTGTGGGACCCCTAAGTGCACAGGCAGTCTGTCCGACAGGAAACGTAACTTTTGTCGCTGGTCAGTGATGTGGTCAATTTCGGTGGTCAGTATTCTGTTATCCATGTAGGACTCGATCCAGCTCAAGGCTACACCAGAAATGCCTATCGCAGCTGCCTTCTCCACCAGGACGGCCGGATCAACGCAGTCGAACGCCTTTGATAAATCAGCGAAGCATCCGACCGCGCTGCCCCCGCCGTCCATGGTGTCGATGCAATCCTCGACGAACTGAATGAGCGCAGAACAGGTTGACTTTTTTTGCCTGAAACCAAATTGTTTAGAAATGAAAAGAGAATTTGTTTCGAGGAAATCTACGATTTGATTGGCGACGACTTTCTCTACTACCTTTGATACCGAAGGGAGCAGAGATATGGGGCGGTAGTTCGATGCAAGTTCATCACTATCTTTCTTGTGGATAGGTTTGATTTTGGCAATTTTGAAAATTTGTGGGAAGACACCTGAAGCTAATGAAGAGTTTATGACATGGGCCAAAGGAGAAGCAATTTCATTTTTACAGAACTTTAGAGTTTTCATTGAGATACCATCTACACCACAAGAGGTTTTGTTTTTGAACCGGGTAAGTATCTCAATTACAGATAGGTCATTGCAGGGAGAGAAATGAGAGAAGAATGTGTTGGACTCTAATTTAAATCCAGAAAACTGTTTTTTGTCAAGATCAGAGGTCACAGTGGAGGCAGCATGCGCAAAGAAGTTGTTGAAAATGTTACTAATCTGTTTCGGATCAGTTACAGAAAGCCCATCATGACATAAAGAGATGTTCTTGGGAGCAGATTTGATTTTTCCCCTGGATTCATTCACAATTTTTTCAGGCCTCTGCTGAAAAATTGTCCGAGCTGGTGAGTCTCTGAGTAAGTGAGTTAGTTTTGGTAGTCTTAATCAAAGTGCGGTATTGTTTTTTAAGGTCACTGTAGAGACGTTTAGAGTCTTCAGTTTTGAGATGTTTCCAGTTTGAGTAGGCGTCTAGGAGTACGCTTTTGAAATCCCTTATATCTTTGGTGACCCAGTTGTCAGCATGAGGTCTCTTTCTGGCAGTTTGCAGGGGACATGATGTTTCAAAATGGAAACACAAAGTTTCCAAGAATCGTTCCGCTTTTGCCTCCGTAGAGGTAGCCTCATATACCTCCTGCCAGCTTTCGAGTCGCAGCCTGAGCTTGAGTTCATCTAGATTTTTTTGGGATGTCGGTCTGTGAAGACTGATACCATCATGTGGCACCCTATCTCTAATCAGGCAAGTATCATCAAAAGGGATGAGTATCAGTTGTGCAGCATGATCTGAGATAAAAGGCTCGACCACGCTAGCAGCAGTGAATGGAAAATTAATCAGAAAATTGTCAAGGCAATTTTGGGTGTTATCCGATATTCTGGTCGGAGAACTAATTGAGATGTCTAGGCCTAGGCTGATTAAGAGGTCATGCATTTGGGTTGCATGGGGCGATTCAGTATGAAAGGGTATATTAAAATCCCCTCCAATACACAGGCGTTTGCAAAAAGTAGATACCTCATCAACGTAATCACAAAAATTATCAAAAAAAGAGTCCAGATTGCCATCCGGGCTCCGGTACATAACGGAGACAACAGTCTTAACACCATTTAGAAGAAAAGCAATTTCAACAACATCAAAATCAAGATCAATTGAGAATTTGGGTCCAAAGTCCAGAACTCTGATGTTCTGCAGCAAAGAATTTTCCCTAACAAATATCCCCACCCCTCCCTTTCTTATACTATCTCTAGAATAAAAAGCTAAGAGTACATACCCCTTTAATGCAAAGTTCTCCGCTTGTTCCCGTTTTAGGCCCAGTTCACTCACCAAAAACAAGTCAGGTTTTTCCTCCTCCAAATATACCTCTAACACATTTCTCTTATTAGTAATGCAGCTACATTTAGATGTACCACCTTGAGTTGTTGAGCGGTGGTCGGGGATGGTAGGCTTAACCTGGGGGGTGACTCTATCCTAACTCTTTGCTGGGCTCGTCTGCCCCTAAAAAATTACAGAGTGGTCGTCTATCATCACAGACCTTCTTTGTGCTATACTTTATATATATTTCTACAAGGGAGCAAAGTGTTTCCTTACCTCTGACATTAAGGTGTAGGCCATGCTTAGTATATTCATTTCTGTGAAGGAAATCATTAATGGACAGAAAGGCCCAGTGATACAAAATGCATTGATTCCTAATGATACGATTTAATTTCTGAATCTCATTATTAATGCTTGGGGTGTTAAAATTGTAAGGCACTTCCACCATGATGACTTTTGTGTTTGGGAGTCGCTCTTTTGCCTTAGCAAATAGAGACGGTAGTATCTGATAGTCAACATTGGGTAGGTCATTAGTACCAGCTAGTACAACCAGCCAGTCACTGTCATTAAGCCGCATATTACAGTCCCCAAGGTCGCTCAATAATTTGTGAGTGGAGCACCAGGATGAATATCAGCACTTACCTCATACTCAGTCATGTTCTGTTGGATCATATTCCTGCAGTTTCTTCCATGGCTGTCCATTAATAGTTGGATTTTACCTTTGAGTTTGGCAGTAGATCTTTTTGCAGGTTTGCTGGTCTTAACTACTGGGTCTTTAATGCTCGACTGTATGCATTGTACTGAAAGGTTGTTGGCACCTGTTTGTACCTATTGAGTAGAGACGATTGCCACTTATAATTGAGCTTGAGTGTGTAGTGTACTGTGGTAGTCGGCGTATCGTCGCACCTTTACGTGAGTACATGTGTTTGAGAGTTTCTCCTGAAATTCACAAGTTAAAATGTACAGAATGCTTTTAGCTGCAAATGTTATTTTATTAAATATCGTTTTACTAATTAAAACTCATTTATCATTTCATATAAACATGTAAATATTGAATTAAACTTATATATGCTTTACAGATTATTGAAAATGTCCTATTACGTGTACGATAACTCGTATTGAAGAAGCCTTCTGTTTTTCAGCGAGAAATTCAAATGTAGAATCTCTCCTATTAGTACTGTTAAATTCATAATTTACATAGAATTATAAATTAAAACTGTACAAAGTTACATTAAGTTTACCTGTACCAGGTACAGGTACGTATAAGTTTCTTTATACGAAGTAATGCTGTTGTTTAAGTAACCGACGAATCCCGATGTGTATTTCAAGATAAATTTGAGTGAACGGCGAGATTGATGACTGATAACGAATACTTGGCTCACATCAATAACCAAGATTCAGATTCATATTGACAGACTACATTTCACTTCATTTCACTTCACTTCATCTTCATTTCACATTCACTGGACCTAATCAGAATCACATTGGTTACTATGTTTTAACCAATGTACTTTATAGCCTCAAACTTCTTGATAACAAAATACTTGTAATGGCAAGAGTAGATGACAAGCGCCGATTGTGCGCCGCCCCGGGAGCCTGTGTTCTGATTGGTCGAAAGCTGGTCACGTGACACAGATCCTCTTCTCTGATTGGTCGAAACTGAATAGGCCACGCCCCCTAGACAAGATGGCGGACATTCTCGCCCAAAGAGACCTGTGTTCTGATTGGTCGAAAGCTGATCACGTGACTTGGATCCTCTTCCCTGATTGGTTGAAACTGAATAGGCCACGCCTTTTAGACAAAATGGCGGACATCCTCGCCTAAAGAGAATTTTGATCTGATTGGTTAGGGCTAACTCACGCCCCACCCCTTTGTTGTTTTGACACGGAATAACTATGTTTGTCGTAAATAGTAGCAATTTTGCAGTTTTTTTAATCCTTGTGATTCCCAAGTATTGTATGAATTTCAGAGCATAATGTAAGAAACTACAAAAGTCTAAAAAATAAAGTTTACTTCGTTATGACCTAAAAACGACGTTACTTTCGTTACCATTTTGCTATATCATTGTTATCATCTCATTGTTATGTATTTATTAGATTATTATGTTAACATCTGTATAGAATATAGAATATTTATTGAATTATGTTATTGTTATTATGTTTTATGTTATTTATCTCTCGTTATATATTTAAATTAATACTCTCTGTAATAATTACTTGTCCAGAAAATTATTATTATTAGCATTATCACTCTAGTCACAAGTAATCTTTTCATCTGTATAGTAATATAAGTTCAAAATGTATGTCTCTCGCATGTAAATTTGCTTTGCCGTTGGAAATAAATGAAATCAAATGAAATGAAACTTTAAGAGAAAAATCACCAGAACAACGCTTAGAAGCAAATATTTAATTTTAATTTTGTTTTGTGTAAAAAAGCGTGAAGTTCATCTAAAACCTAAAAAGGGCGGCGCTACTATTTGGATAATGGTTAATTCACCATTATATTTTAACACTCTCTCACAAACCCGTAATTAAAAAAAAACAAAAAAAACATAATTTTCAGTATACTTAGGCTTACTTACAGTCTTTTTCATTAATATATTATATTGCCTTAACACATTGAAGCTTAAAATTATGGTTGGTTATTTGCACTATCAATTTTATCTAGTTTGGACTTCTCCACAGCATGAACTGTCTTAATTTATGTCAATCATGTTTTAATTATATTGTTATTTTTGTAAATTGGTGTTTTTCGGTTAATAAATAAATAAATTTGTACTAAATGGAAGTCACACATTGAGCTTGGCATTGCAATATTGTGCATTCGTCGTAATATATTTCTTGGTTGATGTAAAGTGAACTAAATTAAATTTTGAAAAATTATAAGCTTTGTTAAAAAATATCATCTGTTTCCTTGTGACTTTAAGGATGTAAAGAAAATTTTTACATATTTTGATGTTTAACATTTTTAATGTTTTAACTTTACTGATGCGCTTGTGGATTTGTTCAAAAGCAGATTAAATCAGTAAACATTTAAAGATAGGAAGATGGTTTCTTTATTATTGACAAAAAATGTAAGTCTTACCTTCATATAAGTTGAGTAAAAGAACACATCGCTACGATTTGCACTTGAAGAGAGTCACACTCAAATTGAAACTGTGATGCTGTACATTCCAGGAACTCAAATTACGAGTTGTAGAGGGAAAAAATGTGTTTGACAATTTAGTCTGAATATCAAAAATTTTTTAAGTTACTGTTTTCATGTGAGCTTGGATGTTTGTAAATTGTCTGACACTTTGATGTAAAACATTTTATGAGAATATTTGTTTAGTGAATCTAAATTTACATATATCGTCATATAATTGTAAAATGTGCACAGAACCTTCGTTTTATAAATGATCTAGAAGAACTGTAAAATTATAAATATTAGATTATTACCAATAACATTGAGCAATGTCAATGATAAGATTTTTTACTTTTAGTTTTGAGAAGTTAGGGATTGTGAATAGTATGATTATGATTCCTGCATTACAAATAGTCTGACTATGAAATGTTTGGATTGTTAATGCTAGAAATAGCTGTATTCCAGGACGTTAATAATTTTGCGCTACCTTCAAAGTAATTTTTTGTAAGTTTATGCGTATTGTAAATGTGATGTCTAGGAATAACATATCCCTGAGGTTTAAAATTAGCACTGATATTGCTCTACCTTAAACAAAATGATAGGGTCTTTAACCTTCCCAAATATTTTGTTTTGTTTACAATAATATATTCATTGTACTATCACATACTATACTGTGTCGAGAAAAGGGAAACATATTTATGTATTAAATTATATAATTTGAATGAGCAATATATGTTTCAATAAGAAAAGGTTGCTAAATATAAGGTGTACACATATATAACTTTTAAAATGACTTTATTGGGTGCTTTACATTCCATATCACCTATGATGCAGCAGCTATTTTTATAGTGGTGTTTCCAAGACGTCTAGTCCAGACCCAGTTTCATCACATATGCCCTATCCAATTAGTAATCTTTTTAAATAAATTTAATCCTTCGGAGGAACACATACATAATCTACTTTACACTAAATGTTAAAACATGTTATTCAATTTAAGTGAAATTGTTATATGGTAAATATACTTTTGAAATGGTATACAGTAGGGTGATTGCCTTCTATAAAATTCTTCTAATAGGTAACAGATTCAATATTTACACTATGAAGAAAACATTATAGTGTTGATGATTTACTTATTTACATATATAAATTTAAAACCATTCACTTCTGACTGTTCGAAGGAGTGGTTGGGGTCTTTCTCAGTCCCTTAACATCTCCATCTACATAGTCTTCAATAAAATAAATTTTAATGGTCGTTGAAGGACACGCAATATATTTTTCCTACCACTGCATGGAAATAATCACATTGCCACAGCTGTAATCCTACGCAAAACAGTTCATTTCCGTTTTCCGGTCCTTTTCCGCTCTAGAGCGGTAATGGAACATTGGCGCACGCTAAATCAAGGTTATTTTAAATCTACAATAGGTTAGAACGGTAAAGAAGGTGACGTCACAACACAGACTAGTTTCTATTGGTCAGAAACCACATGACAATCACCATAATTATTACAAATTAATTGTAGTTGCTTTGCTCTGAATCAGCTGATTTCACGGTCAGTATTTTGATAACACTAACTTCCGGTTACACATCTATGCAAGTGATTACGATTTATTACAGTTATTAAGTTAATGAAAGTTAATGAAGTTAAATTTAAAGTTGATATAATTGTGTACGTTTATTAAATACATTTAATCGGTTCTAATTATGGTGGTAGGAAAAATATTGTGTGCATTACGAGCACAAATAGTCATTGCCGCTCTCGAAATGTTTGGCCGCACTCAGCTGACGCTTCGTGCGGCCAACTACATTCTCGAGCGGCAATGACGTTATTTGCGCTCTTAATACACAAATAGCTATTCTACGTTAAAGTGGTAAAACAAACTAAATCACAGGTTTACGCGGGCCTTTACGCCAACCACGCTAGGGGCCTTAGGGCCGTTACAAGGAGTAGCCCAAACCCTCCTCGGGTTGGGGCGCCTCAATTTACTAGGTCCTCACACTCACACCGGGTCGATCAAAGGAGTAGCCTAAACCCTCTTTGGGTCCGGGCACCTCAATTTACTAGACCCTTCCACTCACACCGGTCCGTTCGAATGAGTAGCCCAAACCCTCCTCGGGTTGGGGCGCCTCAATTTACTAGTCCCTCACACTCACATCGGGTTGTTCGAAGGAGAAGCCCAAACCCCCCCTTGGGTCGGGACACCTCAATTTACTAGACCATCACACTCATACCTGTCCGTTCGAAGGAGTAGCCCAAACCCTCCTCGGGTCGGGGCGCCTCAATTTACTAGGGCTCTTACAGTCACACCAGACCTTCCCATCAAAGAAGCAAAAACCCTCTTGACCATTAAATAACACGTTATGTGATTAAAATCTTGTGTTCGTAGTCCTTAAATGAAACAAAACTATGAAATACACATCAGACTACTACCACATGGGTTTATTGGAATGTAGAGCACTCAATAAAGTTATTTATATACTTTTGATTTAAAAGATTTTATTTGTGTTTAACTTGTATTTGTCGACCTTTCATTATTGATGTATACATTTCTCCCTCAAATTAAATAATTATATATATATATATATATATATATATATATATATATATATATATATATATATTATTTAATTTTCTTGAAAATAGTTAAAAAATTAAAAATGGTTAGTAAGAAAATAAAATAGTTTCCAATTCTAAGGCTGAAGAGGGCACCGCCCTAAAACAGCCGCAGTGGGCTCTTCCAGCCCACTGGAACCTCACGACAACTGCAACTTCCAATTCTAAAATTTATTCATAGATAGAAGATACTGTAATAATGTACAGTATATTAATATGCTTTTAAATACAATTTTTATTTTCTTTGGCAATTTTGATGGAGTTGCTTCCTTATAGTTCTTTTCATATGTATGTTTCACATGTCTGATGATTTTTTTACTTAAACATGAGTTTCAAACAGTAATTGTGTTTTGTTGTATATTTCTTATCTACAGAAAAGTTGTACTATTTGTGGAAATAAACATTAAATATATCAGAACTTTTAAAAGAATTGACATATATTTTCCAAGATGACACTTGTACATTATTTCACAATTTATTTTTGGTTTATTTAGTTGTCAAACAGTTCTTAGAATTTTTATTTATTTTGATTTATTTAACACTCAAACAGTTCTTAGCATTTTTTCTTCATTTTCACATTCTTAGGTGCTTTTCTTATTTTTTTATTCTTATTCTTTCTTTCGTGGTTCTTCTCTCTCCTCTCTTCTTCTTCTACTTCAACCCTTCAAGGAATTTTGTAGTGTCCCCACGGCAAAGTATTGATCCCATCACTTAAAATGTACCGTTTATCATCGTAAGCTGATAATGCAAGCTTATTCAGCTCTACACTGTATAATTCATGTTTATAACTTCTAATCATGTGACTTTGACAGTATTTATCCATTTGCGTTTGGAGGCAGTTAATGTAGTCCTGGAATGTGATACTCTTTTCTACAACAGCTTTATTTACACCCTTAGATTTTTTTATCAAGCTGTCATTTTCCGATCTACTTGCGTACATTTTAGATCTTAATCCTACGTGCTCGAACATGATTTTTTAGTTAAGTTCATCCTTGAACTTTCCTATGACTTTCTTATTGGTGTTGCTGAAACATGGATGATTAGGAGGGTAGTCGCTTGTATCAAAAAAATCTAGCATCTCCTTCATGTCTTCATAAAAATCTTCGGTCTGTAAATGATAGGTAAGGCTATCTGTATCTGTGTATTGCAATGTAGCTTTGTCCATGTACCGGGCCTTTATCACGTTATAGTGAAAATAGTACATTAAAGTCTTAGAGACATCCAAAATGCTCATTCCAACATAGATTGGTTTATTAAAAAAAAGTTTGGTTTTATTCATATGAACTGCAGCCCAATGTTCGGTGAAAATAGTTCTTCTTTTGAAATTAGGTTGTGCCAACCACTTGTCAACCTGTTTGTCATGAGTTGCTAATCGGATATCAACACGATTTCGGATATTTTCCATAGTCTTTCCAAATACAGAATTATTCATGAGTTTGAAGAAGTCCTTTTAAAAATTATTTGTAGCCTTGGTTCTCTTACTTGCATTTAGATCGATGTAGGGTTTTAGCCAGGTGCTTTGAGAGAATCTGATTGCTCTATGAATTTTCCTTAGTTTCAGGCCAAGAGAGAGGTATTGTTTTAAGTTTCGAAAGTGTACAACATAATTCTTTTTGTGAAACAGTGTAGCAAGAAGTTTTTCATGTTTAGACCCAGGTGGGACTTGCCTTTCTGGTGCAAGAGGGAGATCTGAATGAAGGTCATGTAATTCTTCGGGATATTCCAAATCTACTTCTAATATGTAACCTATACTTCCATCATCTGGAACTGATAAAACATCAATTTCGTGGACATTTTCAACCCACTCGAAATCTGAATAAGGCATTGGTTGGCTCATGGCCCACCCATACAAGTTGTTAGCGTCTAGATATGTGAGGTATGACGATTCTAAATCTTCGTTATAATTTTCCCTCATATATTTGTTATTGGCACTAGCGTAGTGGTTCGAACATTGTGATAATCCTCCTCGTATCCAGTTACCAATCATCAGGATCATGTTGTAGTCGCATAAAAGTTCGAGTTCAATTTGAGTTGTTTTTAGCATAGCGCTCCAAGCGAGTCCCGGAGCTGTGTAGTACCATGCCGGATCCAACTGGTAAGTCTGCATACAAACGATTCTAAAGTTCTCCATGACGTCTGCTAATTGCAATACATCTGACTGATTGTAGAGTAAGGTATATTCTCTCATGTTTTTTATATTAAATGTGTTCCATACCTTACTTGCGTGTTCATAGTCCTCGTCTTCAATATTAGTCATAGTCATTTTATTGTAGAAATCTTTCTTTTGTGGAAGCTGTGAGTATTCAAATTTTTTAGGGGTGTCCATGAATTCATATGGATAAACACCCTTTTTTAGCAGTAGCTGTAACATTTCACCCGAGTAGAACTTTGATGTGTGTTTAAAATGGTGAGGAGAAAGGTTTTTCACTAATGAACCTAAACTACTTGACATGAATTTCATTGAATCTACAAATCTCAAGTCTATGCCTTCTCTTACACGAACAGTATACGAAATGTATCGTTCTTCGTTATTGGGGATTACCTCGATAGTGTTTCCATTAAACCCAACCATTTTAATGAATATGTGAGTATCATATCCAGCCAAATTGTGAATAAATACTGGGAGAAAATATGGTTTACGAAAATTTAAATTGCATGCATTATGAGCGGGACCTCTAAATTTTCCAGTCAGGTGATCGTGATCCCTAACAAGAGGATCTTGCGTCGTAAAACCTTTGCCACAAATATGACATTGAGTTGCCGTTGATAAAGTTACGAGGTCTACCTCTGACAACTCCATTGGATGAGCAGCTTCTTTCGAATATCGATAACTAATTCTCTTCGACTCATTAATTATGCGTTTTACAAAAACTTGTGCGGCATTTTCACCAAAGTATGTTACAGGTCTTGCGTAATCATTTTCTGACTGGACAACGTAATATGAAAAACTGATAGCTTCGTGTTTTTGATATATTTTTGTGTATGGTTTCGTAACTTGTCCCTCTTCACCGTTTTTGCACTGCACAGGAGTAAGCATACATTCGAAATCGGCATAAATAACGAATGGTACTTTCATGGTATTGTTGAAGTCCTTAAACTTTATCGTTTCATTTTCCATTGGCATAATAATCTTAACTGATTCATGTCGTTTACAATATTCCCTATGTGTTTTCAATAAATCTTCGGTACCGAAATGCAACAGACACCGCCTACATAAGTGGATACTGTGTCCATGTTTTGTTTTCTGTGCTCCAACAAGTCTGCTTAGATTGGTAATTAGACAATAATGTGAATTATTTTCATCTTTTAAGTATAGCAAATCAACATGTTGCTCTTTCTCCTCGTCGGTTGTAAGTAGTGGGTATATTATGAACTTTTCATCGTAGCTGTATACATTTATGGAAATACCAGTTCGTTTTTCAAAATTTTAACATTAGCTAAACTGACAGGAAATTCTATTCCAATCATCGCATTATCAAATTCATGTTCATATTGTTGGTAGTGCTGGATTCGGAAAGGGTGGTTTGTCCGATCTACAGGGTAGATGGCTGCGAGGATTGACCATAGGAAACATTTATGATCGCTGTTTTGGACATTAACTATTGCTTTCTTCTGTTTTAGACAGTTTGGTAAATCTATGTATGAAGATCCTCGTAGTGGTATATAGCGGTTAATCCTCAGTTCTATGTAAAGTATTTTACTCAGTGTCCAACCCAATCCTTTAGCCTGGAACTCTTCCATTTCGGTCAAGATCTTTTTCTCCTTACATTTTAATTCTTCTTCTATATTTGTGGTTGGGTATATGATGACATTTTGATTCTTAAAGTTAATTTCTTGGGTAATTTCTTCATTATTAGATGTTTTTTTATACTCTGTCACAAGTACAGTGTTTATTTTTATGTTATGGCTTTGAACATTTTCGTATACCTTTTCATAAAACTTTGGTCTGGAAAGTTCAAGAAACTGTACAGGGTCTTTTATGGCAGCAGTATTCTCAATAAAATACGTTTTCATCCTACTCTTGAACGCCTTTTCTATCTCTCTTATTTCTAAATTATGTTCATTTTCGGTGATATTTTTGATTGCTGACATAGAAGCATTGTTTATGGAGAGGATAGATGGTCGAAGAGTATTTATTGCCGAGCTAGGCGAAGCAGCTGCACTATCCAAAGGTGGAAAGAAGCTAGTAGAAGGTACTGCATCGTCAATATGCATTTTCTTTGCAGATGGAATAGAAAAGTCATCTCTTGCACGTTTCTTAGCACATTTTTTAAAATGTCGCGATTTGTGGGATAATGTCACTCTTGTTCCACATAATTCACATGGCGTCTGTGGTTCGATAGTAAACACCTGTGTCCCAGGGCACGTTTTTGAGTGGCGTAGTACGTTCTTCTTTAATATAGTTCTTTTGCGCTTGTCACAGGTTTCCTTCTCCATTTTACGCAACCAATATTTTCCTGAAAGCAAAGAAAACTTTTATTAAATTATAACGGTGAAACTTAACGTTATATACTCCAATAAAGGACGTAAACGTTTAATTTAAACTTTTATTGTATTTTTAATTTTAACTTTAATTATAAAATTCTTATAATTTTAATGTTTTGAAACAAACACTTAAGTTTATCACAGGTAACCCTCTTGCTACAATAGTTGGAGAGTGGCGGAGCCACCAAGGACTACTCTTTTATATATTGTGTTCTGCTCAATTTACAGATTTTCTCTGATTTAACTTTAATTAATATAAAATTGCAAATTTGTATGATTGTTTTAACAATAATCGCTATATTTTATACCTCTGATCAACAAGGTCAGCAATGATCTTCTTACCTCAATGGTTGAAGACTGAATAAAGGAGCCTCCAATAACTCCTCCTTTTATATCTTATGTTCACTAAATTTAAATTTTTGTTTATTTTCTCTTAAATTAATACAAATTGTAGTTTTTACGTCTGTTTTAATTACAAACACTATAATTTTCAACTATAATGAAAGATCAGAGCGTATCGTAGATAATGCTCTCACCACAATGGTTGGAGACCAAATGAGTGAGTCTCCAATGATTCCTCTTTTTATACTATGTGTTTTACTCAATTGAGACTTTTTCTTAATTTTGATTTAAATTAATACGAATTGCAAATTTTTACAGCTTTTCAACTATAAATAATATAATTTTCACTTCTGTACGACAAGCTCAGAGTGTATCGCTGATAATCCTCTCACCACAATGGTTGAAGACTGAATGAAGGAGCCTCCAATGACTCCTCCTTTTATACCTAAGGTTTAATTAAATCTACAATTTTTGTTTATTTTATATTAAATTAATACAAATTGTAGTTTTTATGACTGTTTTAAGTAGTGGCAAAGTGGGGCTGCTGGCTCAGGTCAATGACCCCTGAGGAATGCTGACGTCACCAAGGTCACTGACGTCATGAATGACGTCATCGGTGACGTCATCAATGACGTCATATCTATGACGTCATAGGTATGACGTAATAGAAATGACGTCATGACGACGTCATTACCGCTGACGTCACCATAATGACGTCATTGACGTAATTAAGGTCAAGGTCACGTGGAAAGACAAAAAATTTTTCTTTGCACTCTTGTGGTTCCTCGTATTCGGCTGCGGAGCGAAAATCCACAAAGAACCACAAAAGTGCAAAGAAAAATTTATTTTCCCAGCGACCAGACCGAAAAACCTACCAAATGTGACGTAAGGCATTCCTCAGAGGCCATTGACCTGAACCCTAGCAACCCCACTCTTAAAACTAAAAAAATAAATAATTTTTATTTCCACTTACCCACTGGAGAAACCCGAAGTCCAACTGGAAACAAAATTGCGAACGGCCGACGGTGGTGGTGTCATCACCGCGCGGGAGCCGGACGCCGACTGACCGGACAGCACCGTGCCGTCCGGGTACCAGGCCGCGTGGTGGGGGTAAAGTGGTCAGATGCAAAAAATAAAAAAATTATTTTTTTCCAACAAGTCATTCGAGTTTGTACTTGTTGGAAACATTATGAAAAAAATAATATTATTTTTTCTCAGATGAACTTGGGACTTGTAAAATTTTGAGCTATATAAAAAAAAAAATAAATAATTTTTTTTCTAATTGTTTTCTTAGGTGACCTTGGGACTTGTAAAATTTTGAACCATATGAAAATAAAAAAAATTATTTTTTCGCGATTTTTAGTTTCGCTTAAAACTTGTGAAATATGTAAGTTTTAGCTAAATATTTCATTTAGAACTCCAGTTATGTAAATTGAGCGGAAAAAGTGTGATGTGCACACTGCAAGAGTCGAATAGCGACTGACCAAGTCGCTCCATGCATCCTAGGTACCCAGTTATGTGGTGGGGGTTAAGTGGTCAGATGAGAAAAAATAAAAAAATTATTTTTTTCCAACAACTCATCCGAGTTTGTTCTTTTGCTGGACCTCCGTTACTTGGAGTGGAAATATTTGTTAAGAAAATAAATTTTTTTATTAATTTCTAAGTGACCTTGACACTTAGTCTGGAATTGGAGTCACCAGCGTTATTTTACTGGCAAAAGTTAGCTCGTCTAAAAGTTTTTGAAACATTTTATCATCCATAGTGATCTTGGTGTCCCTTGAGTAAAATTTTGGATTATTCCTAAGGCAGCGTTTCATTTTTGTCAAAGTGGAAGTCTTGGACACCCTAACAGAATTATTTTGCTTTGCCAGCAAAAATTTTACTCTTAATAATTTTTCTCGCAAAGTTTCAGCCATAGCTGTGTCTCACAGTAAGGTTAGTATAAAACTGAAAAACTCAGTCAATTGTAGCACCTAAGCTGGAAGTAGTGGGGGAACAGGGCTGTAGTTGTGGGGGTAATGCGGTCTGGTGTTGCTATGTTTAGAAACAGTTTGCTGCGAACTGTCCGAGTATTAACACGTACTGTGTAGAAAAAATAACAGCGAGACTAGTATAAAATTTAAGTCCAAGAAAATACTTATTGTTAGGTTAATAAAGAGGTAGAGCTAAATGAAAAAAAAATAATTTTTGTACAAGATGTGCATGGTTCAATTTTGCAGCTAAGTTCAAAATCCACCAGTGTGGAACAAAATTTAATCATGAGGTTAAAATATTTAAACACATCTGCGAAAATATTAGGAGGCTTGTAGAGCTAAATAAAAATTAATTTTGTAGCAAACAGGTAGCGATATATTTTTGCCAAGTCATATAATAAGAGGGAATGATGTAAAAATTGAAATTTTACTCACAGAAAGTCTGGTAGTGTTAAGGCGCAGCGTATACCATGCGTCGTGGGAGAAGGCTGGCGAGTAACTGACTTGTTTTTAGAGGCAAGACGGCAGACATGGGTTGGTTATATAAGTGTTATGTAATATGCAAGCGATACCGGAGACAAAATTAAATTTGTTCCCAACCAACACTCACTGTAGGCTGAGCTGAGAGAGACAAAATAAAATGAAATGAAATATTATTCTATACTACAACTGTCTTGGACCGAAAATATTCTAAGTCCGAAGACCCCCCCCCCCCCCGGCTCCGGACGAAAAGTGCGCCCCCCCCCCCCCGGGGAGGAGGAGGTGGCATAGCCCGAGGCGTTGCCATACCTTGACATGTGTTGCATAATGAGATCCGGTTAGTAATGTATTCAGGTGTGGCTCTTGGAGATTGTCCAATGCCGCAAACAAGTACGTGTCGAGGTCTGCCTGTTTACGTAACCAGGTCCGGTTCCCTCACTCCTGACCGGCTCAGCTTCGGTTCTCTGAGGCTTAGCTTCCTCGCAGTTGCTTTCAAACACTTCAGCTGAGTGGTTGAAGCTCTGCCCTACAGGATTCGCAATGTAATGTTGGCGCCGCATTATATTGGGAATTCTTTTCTAGTCTAAGGCATGGCATGTGTAGTGTTAGGAAATAATTTTATTTTGTGCTTGCTGCTTGGTGCTCGGTGTTGGTTGTGATTTAGTGAAAGTGTTGTGCAGTGAAAAATATTTGTGTGTGCTAATATTTCCACAGGTTGGTGTTAGTCTAAGTCTTGTGTTTAGAAAAATATTTCTTTGTATTAATCTTCCACAGGTTGTCCCTAAAATTAGTTTTTATAAATTTTTGGCTTCCTTAGCCTATGTAAATAGTTATACTGTTAGGTTTGAGGCTTAGAAGCCTCCGTAAAATTAAATTTTTTTCGAGGCTTAGCATGCCTCAAGAATTATTTTTTACCAACAATAGTATGACACTTAACGAGCCTGGGGGTTGGCCCCTGGGGATCCACCGTTAGGCCTTGTGCCAGCGGCGCTGCTGGACCTCATCACTCGTCACTGGCAACATACGGGTGGTTGGCATCCTTCAGCACGAAGTGTCGGCCCTGACACTGACCGGTACATTAGGCTTTATGTCAGTGCATTGCATTAGGCTTTATGTCAGTGTACTGGTTAAGATGGGGCCCAGGTCATGATTAGCATGACCTTATGATTCCCATTGGGAACCAAAATTTAGCATGTTTCCCTTGTGGAAACTCAAAATTAAGTAAAAATTTTTTATTTTTTGTAACATGAATCCCCCTATGTTTAAGTTTTGTGTTGTAAAATATTTCTTTGTACTAATCTTCCACAGGTTGTCCCTAAGAAAAAATATTTTCTAAATTCGTATATTGGAGGATTAGCCTCTGTAAATTGGCAGTTAAAGTGTTAGGTTTGAGGCTTAGAAGCCTCCATAAAATAATTTCTTTTGGAGGCTTAGCATGCCTCAATAATTATTTTTTAACAACAGTAGTATGGTGCTTAACGAGCCTGGGGGTAGGCCCCTGGGGATCCACCCTTAGGTTTTCGGACCAAGGGCGCTGCTGGACCTCATCACTCGTCACTGGAAACATACGGGTGGTTGGCATCCTTCAGCACGAAGCACCGGGTCCTGACACTGTCCGGTACGTTAGGCTTTATGTCAGTTTATCGGTTAAGATGGGGCCCAGGTCATGATTAGCATGACCTTATGATTCCCTTTAGGGGAACCAAAATTATTGTAGCATGTTTCCCTTATGGAAACTCAAAATTAAGTAAAATTATTTTTTATTTTTCACCTCCCCCTAAGTTGTGAGATTCCCCCGAGGCCTTTGACCGCCGGCGGTCTTAGGCTTCGGGGGAATTTCTTTTTAATTCTTGGATGACCTTGACCTATATTTGTGTGTGAATAAAAAAATAAAATAATTTTTGTTCCACATGTAGTCACAGTCAGCCAACACTTGGCGGATTTTTGCCAAAGTCCTGAGAGCTCGCAGGACTTAGAGCGATATGCGTTAAAGTGTTGGTTGTCTGGGCAGTGGTAAAATATTTTATTTGATATTCACACATAAGTAAGGGTAGCAGCCATCCAAGAGTTAAAGTCCTAGGGGTAGGTGACCCCCCCCCCCCAACTCCAGACGGGAAGTGAGCCCCCCCCCCCCAAATTTTTTTAGAAAAATTTTTTGACCTTGACCAAAAATTTTTTGCTCCGGACAAAAACTGCGCCCCCCCCCCAATTTTTTTTTTTGGATTTTGACCTTGACCAAAAATTTTTTGCTCCGGACGAAAACTGCGCCCCCCCCCCAAATTTTTTTTTTTGGATTTTGACCTTGACCAAAAATTTTTTGCTCCGGACGAAAACTGCGCCCCCCCCCAAAATTTTTTTTTGCAAAATTTTTTGACCTTGACCAAAAATTTTTTGCTCCGGACGAAAACTGCGCCCCCCCCCAAAATTTTTTTTTTGAAAAATTTTTTGACCTTGACCAAAAATTTTTTGCTCCGGACGAAAACTGCGGCCCCTGGGGGGGGGGAGGGGGAGGGGGAGGTGCCAAGCCAGTAGTGTGAAATTGTTACTTCCAGTACAAGTTAAAATAGTAGTGGTAAATTGTTACCACAAACACAAATTTGTGTCTTCAAACTTCTAATGTAACTTAACCCATTTAAATGTAGGTGCCAAGCCAGTAGTGTGAAATTATTACTCCCAGTACAAGTTAAAATAGTAGTGGTAAATTGTTACCACAAACACAAATTTGTGTCTTCAAACTTCTAATTTAACTTAACCCATTTAAATGTTGCTACTTAAAGGTAGCACCGTTTTGGTGCTACCTTTCATGTACTATTTTCTACATGTCCAATTTTGCTTTATGTTTTTTAAACAACACTTTTAATTACCGGTTTAATGTAAAACTATAAAATATGTTTATATATATATGAATTATTAACAAAACCTTAGTTTTAACATTAAATGTCATTAGGAAACTTCTAATTGAGATTAAGCCATTTAAATGTTGCTACTTTTAGGTAGCACCGTTTTGGTGCTACCTATGGTGTACTATTTTTACATGTCCAATTTTTGCGTTAGACTTTTAAACAACACTTTTAACTACTGCTACCAGTCTACCACTGAGGTATTTATGAAGCGAGTTTGGTCCATCTTTTTTTATTTCTAGTTGCTAAGGTGTTTAGGAATGAAAGGTTAGAATTACTTTTAAGGTTAAAAGAAGCACATGGTGCGAACAGAAAGTTCACTATTGTTTTAAAATTAATGGGCATTAGAAAACTTCTAATTGAGCTTAACCCATTTAAATGTTGCTACTTTAAGGTAGCACCGTTTTGGTGCTACCTTTGGTGTACTATTTTTACATGTCACAAAATATATGGGCCTCTGCTTGACGCAGAGACAGGTACTTGACCCCGTTTCTACCCATCATTAAGTGTACTGAGACTTTAGGTTTTTAAACAACACTTTTAACTACTGGTTTAATGTAAAACTACGAAATATGTTTATATACATGAAATCTTAATAAAACCTTAGTTTTAAAATTAAAGGTAATTTGTAAACTTCTAATTGAGCTTAAACCATTTAAATGTTGCGAATTAAAGGTAGCACCATTTTGGTGCTACCTTTGGTGTACCAATTTTTGCTTTAGGTTTTTAAACATCACTTTTAACTACCGGTTTAATGTAAAACTACGAAATATGTGTATATATATATATATATATATATATATATATATATATATATATATGAATTCTTAACCAAACCTTAGTTTTAACATTAAACCGTATTTGGAAACTTTTAATTGCTGACTCAGAGACAAGTACTTGGCCCCGTTCCTGTCCATCATTAAGTGTACTTAGGCTTTACATTTTTAAACAAGACTTTTAACTACTGGTTTAATGTAAAACTACAAAATACGTTTATATACATGATAACTTAACAAACCTTAGTTTTCAACATTAAAGGTAATTTGGAAACTTACAATTGGGCTTAACCTATTTAAATGTTGCTTAACCTATTTAAATGATGCTACTTAAAGGTAGCACCGTTTTGGTGCTACCTTTGGTGTACTATTTTCTACATGTGCAATTTTGCTTTAGGTTTTTAAACAACATTTTTAACTACTGGTTTAATGTAAAACGATAAAATATGTTTATATACATGATAACTCAACAAAACCTTAGTTTTAACATTGAAGGTAATTTACTTGGGAACTTTTAATTGAACTTAGAGCATTTGAATGTTGCTAATTAAAGGTAGCACCGTTTTGGTGCTACCTTTGGTATACTATTTCTTCCTTGTCAAATTTGCTTAAAGTTTTTAAACAACACTTTTAACTACGGGTTTAATGTTCAAGTACAAAATAACACTTTTAACTACAGGTTTAATGTTAAAGCACAAAATATGTTTATATATGAGCTTCTGCTGACTCAGAGACAAGTACTTGGCACCGTTCCTGTCAATCATTAAGTGTATTGAGGCTTTACGTTTTTAAACAAGACTTTTAACTACTAGTTTAATGTAAAACAATGAAATATGTTTATATATGAGCCTATTCTTGACACAGAGACAGGTATTTGGTTTTGTTCCTGTCCCTAATTAAGTGTACTGAGGCTGTAGGTTTTTAAAAAACACTTTTAACTTCTGGTTTAATGTAAAACTACGAAATATGTTTATATACATGAAATCTTAACAAAACCTTAGTTTTAAAATTAAAGGTAATTTGGAAACTTCTAATTGAGCTTAAACCATTTAATTGTTGCGAATTAAAGGTAGCACCGTTTTGGTGCTACCTTTGGTGTACTATTTTTACATGTCCAATTTTGCTTTAGGGTTTTAAACATCACTTTTAACTACCGGTTTAATGTAAAACTACGAAATATGTTTATATATATATATATATGAATTCTTAACCAAACCTTAGTTTTAACATTAAACCGTATTTGGAAACTTCTAATTGCTGACTCAGAGACAAGTACTTGGCCCCGTTCCTGTCCATCATTAAGTGTACTTAGGCTTTACGTTTTTAAACAAGACTTTTAACTACTGGTTTAATGTAAAACTACAAAATACGTTTATATACATGATAACTTAACAAAACCTTAGTTTTCAACATTAAAGGTAATTTGGAAACTTCTAATTGGGCTTAACCTATTTAAATGTTGCTTAACCTATTTAAATGATGCTACTTAAAGGTAGCACCGTTTTGGTGCTACCTTTGGTCTACTATTTAATAGCATTTTTATGTGTAAAGTTTAACATAATTAGTTTTGTATTTGATTTTATTATTGTTTGGAACACTTGTTATGTGTTTTAGTTAAGCAAGTCTTATTTTGGTATAAAAAATAATAATAACCTTTAGCACATGTATGTAAAGCTAATTTTTTAAGTTCAATTTATTAAATAAAAAATGAATGTGGCATTAATGTAAAATATATTAAAAAATCAGTTTAAATAAAAATCTACAGGAAATTGTCAACAAATTTAAAATGTATCATATTACTGTTAAATGTGCAGTATTTCCCTTCATTTTGCATGCCCAGTTGCGCTTCATCATTTATGAAAGTGGTTTGTTGAGTGTGCCCTTATTATTGACATCCGCAAAAAAAAAAAATTGTTTAAATTTAACATACAATTGTGTATGAGCAGTAGTACTTGTCTACTGCGCATGCGCAGAAGGTTTCCACCACTCTTCGTCGGGTATATAAGCAGGTCGGTTAACCATGCATTTCATTGTTTGGCGAACTTTTGCCAAGTGAACATCTTATTGACAACTTCGGTTATTCCGGATATTTAAAAGGTGTATGCTATTTTTGTTACATTTGACTTTAATATGTCTGAACTGCAGTGTTACATGTTTGATAGTAAACCTGTAGCTGTATTATTTGATCGTGAAAACAATCCATGGTTTAAGGCTAATGATGTATCAGAAATTCTAGAATATAAAAGACCGCGAAAAGCAATAAATGATCTAGTTAAGGAAAAATATAAAAAGTTATGTAAAGATATTGATGGAAACAGTTTAGTGCTACCCTCTAACTTTCAAAAAAGTACCGTATTCATCAATGAACCAGGTTTATATTCCTTAATTTTATCGTCTAAGATGAAATTAGCTAAGCGCTTTCAAGATTGGGTGTTTGAAGAAATACTACCATCAATTCGCAAGTATGGAGAGTATAAACTAAAAAGAGAAAACCTTAAGTTGACTCACTCCTTACGTAAAGCGTTGTCAAATAATCAAAAACTAATTGAAACGTTAATTGATCAAATACCTAAAGTTGCTGTTATACCTGATGATATGGATTTAAAACATATCTTTTGTGTATTGGAAAAGGACACATACTATGAAAAGTATGGAGTAATGGAGTACAAGTGCATTCGTACAGAGAGGAGACGATATAAAAGAGCACTGAAAAGAGCAAAGGAAGATGGTTTTGTACCAAGTTTTACAAGATATCCTGTACCAAACAGTATAAATATCTTTAATAAAGCTAAGGAGGTTATGAATACTTATGGTATGCATTACGAATGTTCTTTGAATAACATACTGACCCCCCATAATTTTGTAAATATTGTAAAAATTATTCTTAATGAATAATAAACTGTATGAATGTATGTATGAATGTGGGACTTATTAGATTGAGAAGTTAAGGTATTAACTTTAGCTACTCATTTGAAAAGTCTGGTGTGAATGAAGGTCACTGGCGCGGTTGACTAAAAGACCCGTAAACCATGTGTGTGTGTGTGTGTGTGTGTGTGTGTGTGTGTGTGTGTGTGTGTGTGTGTGTGTGTGTGTGTGTGTGTGTGTGTGTGTGTGTGTGTGTGTGTGTGAATGTGTGTGTGAATGTGTGGAAAACGACGTACACCCACCTCCTCGTGGTGTTTTCTGGGTAACGCTAAGAGGTGTACAACCAATGTCTTGTAAAACCACATGAATTAATCTATTTGTATTTTTAAAATATACATTCATAGGTATATATACAATAATAACATTTATTTAAATTAAACAAATTTAAAAGCATTTTAAATGCATACAATTTATAATTGTTGCTGCAAAAACACCTCGTGCTTTACTAATAATAGATGAAAACGATATAATGTATGTATAAAATATGAGTTTTTTAATTAATGGAGCTAGAAAAAATAAAGATGGCATTAAATTAGTGTTACCATAAAATTTGTTTATAGAACAATAAGTTTTTCTTCATAATTATGTGGGTTTTAAGATCTATATTTAGGTAGCACTAAATTAGAGCTACCATTATGTTAATAAAATAGCTACATACATTTATAATTATATTTTATTATTTAATTATTAAATATATTAAATTTATTCAATATTAATTTGACTGACTTTTTTACAGCATAAATAAGTATAAAAACACAAAATCTGAAACAAATTAGTCATTTTAATTGTCATTTTAATTTTAATGTAAAATGATAAAAGCTCAAAACTTAATACTTTTTAAAAATTAAACAAAAGTAGCCACAAAATATTGGTGTTACCTTGAAATATTTATAGAAATTATAATATAGTATGGTTTTATTAATTTATAAACTAAATTGAATTCATCCTTATTCTACACATAACGGTAAAACCATTCATTCTAAACCTTAATGCTTAGAACTCTGACATATTGTCTTAGAACTCTGACATATTGTCTTAGAACTCTGACATATTGTCTTTATTTCAAGATACAGCTCAACCTTTCATTATAAATCTTGTTAATTTTTTAAATCTATCTTCTTATTTCTATAAGGGTTTTGTCTGTCACGTACCTTTTTTCTCTCGACCTACTGAACCGATTTTTAAGATTGAGGTGTCATTTGAAAGCTTAGGATATACCGCAGTGACGAATTATAATTAAAAAGGTCATATTGTTTCAGGCTTCGACCCCCTGGCCTTTGATTTATTTCTAGAGGACGCGTTAAAATGTTGACCAACTTTTATTGCAAGTTCTTTAATGTGAATTGTAATTTAACAGCTGATTACCTTCAGATGAATTTTAAAAGCTAGATAGTAAACAAAAATAGATCTCCGTCACTTCATAATAAGCATTTACATACTGTAGGTGAGATTTACTCATACAGAATCATAAAACGCGCAATTTGCACACGGGCCACCTCGTAATATAATAAAAATATAAAACACATTAACTTTTAACTAATTTACCAATAGGGAATACGCTATTACGGTATTAGTCAAGACCTAAGCCTGGGACCATGATACTTTTTCATTTTGAGATCTCTAGAAGCCAAAAAACACCGTTTGTTCAATTTGATATATATATGTATGTGTCCATAAACACGATAACTTTTGAACGGAACCTCTGATTTTGATGAAATTTGGTACAGGGGTGTAAGCCAATATCTACTTAATTTAGTTCGCGAACCATAATGATCGGATTATGGGAACGAGGTTTATGGGGTTTCTAAAGGGTTAAAATTGGGTTTTTGGCATTTTTGAACCTCAATTTTTTAAACTTCATGACTTTTAACTAAAACCATTGAAAAGAGCTTTAAACAACAAACAATTTAGTATTTTGAATTTTTACCTAACTTAAATGGTTATTCAGAAAATCCAAACACTATGTTTTCCATGTTATTCTTATGGGAAATCAACAAAACCTTCTATCTTGCTTATTTATTGAAATATCTTGATACACTTGGTATGTACATTAATTAGGAAGCGTTTAACTTATATCTGCTTATAAAACGCATATGGCGGCAAACCTACGTACTCACCTCTATGGGTTTTATGGAAAAATTAAAAAAAACACCACAACCTGATAAAATTTGGTATGTACATTCACTAGGTAGGGTTTAACTTATATTTATCAACGAAACCCATATGGAGGCAAACCTACATACTTTAAACCCCCATGGATTTTATGAGAAAATAGAAAATATACCAAAATTCCATTGGAAAGTTGCTGAGTAAGCAGGTCTGCTGCGATGGGGGTATTATATTTATAGTTACATTAAGGTAGCATTATTTTGATGCCACCTTTACATAAAATATATTAATTCAATTATCTTATTGTTTTATTGTGTATTTACATTAAATTTAGTCTACATGTGGGAATTGAGACACCAATTTTTGGAAAATGAATAACTATAATCATGGGATATAGTCTTTATTCTGTAAACCCGGCTTACCCTTTAATCGTTTCCCCTTTAAATTTTCATTTTATTAAATTTAAAGTGGAAACACTTCTTTTTAGAAACAAATTTGTGCTATTATCATTCACTTTTCTTTGTTTAAATTAAATGTAGTCCTTTTTACTCTACTTATAAAGCAGAAAAGATAATATTTCTGGAACTTAAATCATATAGTTTTGAAACTTGAAACATTATTCCGAACATACAATTTAACTCTCCGATTGTAAATATAAGATGAGAAAAGCTAAAATTTCTATATTTATAGTTATAGTTATAGGCATTTAGTCAAATGTCTATAAGCATTTAGTCAAATGTCTATAACTCGATAATGGATTGACGGATTAGGACAAGCGATACATCATTGAAAAGGTCTATGTAAGACGAACATTTAAGTAAAAGAAGAATTTGGTTATCTTATTTTAGTCAAAAGTAGAAACCTGGAGGTTCATAGCCCCGCCATTTATGAGTTTTAAAAATGGGGAGAGGGAAGGAATAAGGATTGGGAAGGGATAGGGTGGGGAAAGGGTAGTTTGGTTATTAAACGACTTGCGCTGTAAAATAGCCGCCAACATCCACACCTTCTTCGTAGCACTCCTTTATTGTTTGTGCCCACTGTCGCATGCGGTCTCTATCATTTGGTGTTACAAGAAAAGAATTACAATCATCATACAATATAAAGGAGCCAATTCGTACATAAGATCCTGAGTCCAACCATTTATGAGCTTCAGACATGAATTTATCTATTGTATTGAATGGGGATTGTGGATCAATTGCTATAACTTTGAGTTCTTCATTAATTTCAACGGTATAATCATCATCTTCATCATCATCTTCACTGTCACTGTTGTCATTTAAAGTGTCTTCAGGTTGTTCAAAAACATCAGAAATTTCGGAGAAATTGAAATTTTCATTGAGACGAGGAGGCATTTTGAAGCAAGTGATATTGTAAACAGCAGAGACGAAACAACCAGAGTGGCTTGTAGAAGCGGAATGAAGGAGTGAACAACGCTCGCTCCGCTTTTATAACGTTATGCTAATAAGAGGGGTAACAGCTAGCCGTGACCAATTATTGACCTGGGAGGTGGGGGAAAAGGAAGGAGAGGGGGGTATTTATTTGAAATAATTCGCATAACTTTTGACTAAAATAAGATAACCAAATTCTTCTTTTACTTAAATGTTCGTCTTACATAGACCTTTTCAATGATGTATCGCTTGTCCTAATCCATCAATCCATTATCGAGTTATAGGCATTTGACTAAATGCCTATAACTATAACTATAAATATAGAAATTTTAGCTTTTCTCATCTTATATTTACAATCGGAGAGTTAAATTGTATGTTCGGAATAATGTTTCAAGTTTCAAAACTATATGATTTAAGTTCCAGAAATATTATCTTTTCTGCTTTATAAGTAGAGTAAAAAGGACTACATTTAATTTAAACAAAGAAAAGTGAATGATAATAGCACAAATTTGTTTCTAAAAAGAAGTGTTTCCACTTTAAATTTAATAAAATGAAAATTTAAAGGGGAAACGATTAAGGGGTAAGCCGGGTTTACAGAATAAAGACTATATCCCATGATTATAGTTATTCATTTTCCAAAAATTGGTGTCTCAATTCCCACATGTAGACTAAATTTAATGTAAATACACAATAAAACAATAAGATAATTGAATTAATATATTTTATGTAAAGGTGGCATCAAAATAATGCTACCTTAATGTAACTATAAATATAATACCCCCATCGCAGCAGACCTGCTTACTCAGCAACTTTCCAATGGAATTTTGGTATATTTTCTATTTTCTCATAAAATCCATGGGGGTTTAAAGTATGTAGGTTTGCCTCCATATGGGTTTCGTTGATAAATATAAGTTAAACCCCACCTAGTGAATGTACATACCAAATTTTATCAGGTTGTGGTGTTTTTTTAATTTTTCCATAAAACCCATAGAGGTGAGTACGTAGGTTTGCCGCCATATGCGTTTTATAAGCAGATATAAGTTAAACGCTTCCTAATTAATGTACATACCAAGTGTATCAAGATATTTCAATAAATAAGCAAGATAGAAGGTTTTGTTGATTTCCCATAAGAATAACATGGAAAACATAGTGTTTGGATTTTCTGAATAACCATTTAAGTTAGGTAAAAATTCAAAATACTAAATTGTTTGTTGTTTAAAGCTCTTTTCAATGGTTTTAGTTAAAAGTCATGAAGTTTAAAAAATTGAGGTTCAAAAATGCCAAAAACCCAATTTTAACCCTTTAGAAACCCCATAAACCTCGTTCCCATAATCCGATCATTATGGTTCGCGAACTAAATTAAGTAGATATTGGCTTACACCCCTGTACCAAATTTCATCAAAATCAGAGGTTCCGTTCAAAAGTTATCGTGTTTATGGACACATACATATATATATCAAATTGAACAAACGGTGTTTTTTGGCTTCTAGAGATCTCAAAATGAAAAAGTATCATGGTCCCAGGCTTAGGTCTTGACTAATACCGTAATAGCGTATTCCCTATTGGTAAATTAGTTAAAAGTTAATGTGTTTTATATTTTTATTATATTACGAGGTGGCCCGTGTGCAAATTGCGCGTTTTATGATTCTGTATGAGTAAATCTCACCTACAGTATGTAAATGCTTATT